>JAAOAN010000375.1:0-198513 GCA_013396205.1 Fusarium mundagurra | reverse complement strand
ATTATTTCCCGGACACCTAGCCAAGCCATGACTGTCCGTCGACCAGTCAGAGAGGAACTATTCCCATGGGGTAGCTTTCATTTGTTTATACCCCATTCAAGGCAATTGCCTGACATAAAAATGCATGTGAAGCCAAGTTATTGGACGAACAGTAGGCTGTATGGATCTGTGGAGAGATATCTTAGTAGAGCATCATGGAAGTATCGAGTTAGCGGGGTTGACAGAGTCATGTTTTTTCTCTTTAACTAATCCAATGTATTTCAGCATTAGTTATATCATGACTATCCTTCTTGGACCGTGTTTTTCTGCCATCAAAAGCACATCTTGTGAAGTAGGTACGGTAGATAAGAAAAATTTCTTCCCCAGGCTTCCCAAGTCAAAAGAGGCAAAGTCTTCGATTGTCAGAACCACTATCTGTGCCAATTCGAGATAGCACATGACCATCAAAGTCCCCCACGTTCGGAAAACTGCGGCCACAGTTTATCAGGTACGCCAGTGGACCTAGTCTAGAGCTCTCATCCTAGCGGGAACTGGAGAGAAGGGGCGCAAATATTGGTATATGAAAGGATATGCGGATGGGGGATCAAAGGAGTATCTACAGTCCCGATGCTTTATAGAGCACAGATCCCATCATCACCTTTGAAATTCTACCTCATATGCTCTAAAATCTTAGAAATCAGGAAATCTTTTTTTCGATATGTGCTTCTGGAATACAGTAAAAATCGAGACTACCGCTTTTTAGTGGTACGGTGCGGCTCTTCGCGGGCAAACAAAGATAACATGCCAGGCCCCATCTGCCGAGATCGGCCCCAGCATCAGAGAGCCATTGACCTATCAGCTTCTATTCCCGGGCTTACCGTAGCTGGGGAAGACAGGCGACGTCATGTGCTTTGTCCCCACGCATTCACTTTTTAGGCCGTGATAAGCCGCGACCAGAGCAAAGATTAGCTGTTGGAGGCGCGTGTAGCACGGTGAGGAGAGCAGCTTAGCTCGCGTGGCAACGGCAGTGCAGTATTTGTGTCTGAGACGAGGAGGAATTGCTACGCGAGATCTGGGTCTTGAGTCGTGATAACTGTTCCAAGATCGGAATTTCTGTTAGTCAGGATCGTTGTCGTTGGTTGTCGTGCCAGGGATTTATCTTCTATTTCTTCTCCCCCATTTTCTACGTCTTCCCCTCGTCTTCTTTTCTTTCTCTTCATCTTCCATCTTCGATCGTCGTCGAACAAGAGTCTTTTGTTACTGTCTTTTGCCTTTGTGATACCCCTCCCTCCACTTCGACGACTCCCGATAACGAAGAACATTTACATCACATCACATCACATCATAATGTCTTCCATGATGTTCCTCAACAGGGCTGGTGCCCGAAGTATGCGCAGCATTGCTCAGACTCAGCAAATGCGAACGGCTGCGACTTTGGCTACCTTCAAGACCCCCAAGGTCTTTAACGAGCCCAACCACCACTATGTCAAGGGTAGTGAGCAGCGCGAGGGTCTGACTGCTGCTATTGAGAGGCTCCAGAAGAAGCTGCCCATCGAGGTTCCCGTTGTAGTTGGTGGCAAGCAGGTAAGTTCCAATAGGTCAAGGCCACCACAAGAACCATGTCTTACACGAATTCTCATAGATTAAGGCTTCCGCCCTCTCCAAGCAGCAGAACCCTGCCGACCATGCCACCACTGTCGCCTCTTATCACACTGCTACCACGGCTGATGTGTCGGCCGCAATCGACGCTGCTCTTGCTGCTAAGCCTGCCTGGGAGGCCCTCCCCTTTGCTGATCGAGCTGCCGTCTTCCTCAAGGCCGCCGACCTCATCTCCACCAAGTACCGCTACGATATCATGGCCGCCACTATGCTCGGCCAGGGAAAGAACGCTTGGCAGGCCGAGATCGACGCCGCTGCTGAGCTGGCTGATTTCCTCCGTTTCAACGTTCACTACGCTGAGCAGCTCTACAATACCCAGCCTGAGCACAACTCCCCCGGCGTCTGGAACCGTCTCGAGTACCGTGCCCTCGAGGGTTTCGTGTACGCTGTCAGCCCCTTCAACTTCACTGCCATTGCCGGTAATCTCCCTGGTGCCCCTGCTCTTCTCGGAAACGTCGTTGTGTGGAAGCCCAGTGACTTTGCCATTGCATCAAACTGGCTCGTCTACCAGATCCTGATCGAGGCTGGCCTCCCCAAGGATGTCATCCAGTTCGTTCCTGGTAACCCCGTAGACATCACCAAAGTCGTTCTAGAGCACAAGGAATTTGCTGCTCTCCACTACACTGGAAGCACCGCTGTCTTCCGTCAGCTGTATGGCACCATCGGTCAGGGTATCGCTGAGGGCCGATACCGAGGCTATCCTCGTGTCGTTGGTGAGACTGGCGGCAAGAACTTCCACCTGATTGACCCTACAGCCGAGATTGACAACGCTGTCAAGCAGACTATCCGTGGTGCCTTTGAGTTCCAAGGCCAGAAGTGCAGTGCTACTTCTCGACTTTACGTCCCTAAATCCATGTGGCCCGAGTTCAAGGAGAAGCTTGTCGCTGAAGTTGAGGCCATCAAGATTGGTAACCCTACTGAACACTCCAATTTCATGGGTCCCGTCATTCACGAGGCTTCATTCAAGAAGCTCTCTGGTGCCATTGATGAGGCCAAGTCCGACAAGGACCTCGAGCTCGTTGTCGGTGGAAAGTACGACTCTTCCAAGGGCTACTTCATTCACCCTACTATCTACGCCACTACCAACCCCAACCACAAGTTCTTCTCTACTGAGTTCTTCGGCCCTATCCTCACCACCTACATCTATGACGATGCTGCCCCCAACGCCATGGCGGACGTCTGCAAGCTCATTGAGACCACCTCCGACTATGGCCTAACTGGTGCCGTGTTCGCTGCTGACCGTGAAGCTTCCCGTTTCGCCGAGGAGCACCTCCGTAACGCTGCCGGAAACTTCTATGTCAACTGCAAGAGCACTGGCGCTGTTGTCGGTCAGCAACCCTTCGGTGGCTCTCGTGCTTCCGGTACCAACGACAAGGCCGGCAGCCAGAACCTCCTGACCCGCTTCGTCAATGTTCGGGCGATTAAGGAGGAGTTCACTCCTACCACCAAGGTCACCTACCCCAGCAACGAGGTCTAAGTGCCGATAACCAGTATACCGTCTGCATACAAAAGCTGGAGTGGAGTTCGTGACAATAATGATACGACATGGATGACTTACGAATGTGAACTTCTATAGGGTTGCCCATGGCAGAAGGAAAAAAGCACACATCTAACAGCACGACTGGATGTGATAGGCCACTGAGAGTTGGCTGTCGATCAAGTATCTTGTTGAAGAGCTTTGGAAGCAAAGCCAAGGATCTTGAATCACTGCAGCAGCAGCGTGATCAAGCCTTGCTTGTGGGTCCGTGGCTTGCCAGGGGCATGTTCTTGGCCAAGAGCCGCCCCAGGATCTCTCCCCACGTTGGTTCACCCAGGAAGGTGATGGGTGGATTTCATCCGTAGTAGGATTAGGGAAAACGCTGGTGTGTGCCATGATAGAAAAAGCCGTCAACGTCGAAAGGACGCGCACGTGCTCAATTCAGGCCAAGGACGAATAACAAAGACGAATTATCTAGTTGCGACCTTTCTTGTTCCACAGTTGATTCGAATGTTGAAAAGAACCCTTGCCTTGTCCCAATCGATCCCGGAGTGTCTTGTGTCTGTGAGCTCCCAGGGTCAAGATAGGACACGTGCCACTCTGCACTGGTAGTTTATCTTTGCCTATTTGATAACCGAAGGATGCATGATACTTCTTGAGTTTGTTCGTTGCTCGGGCTTTTTTTTATGGCTTGCGGAGCCGAATGTGAAGTACCCTACTGTATTGTATCGTGTACCTCCGAGTATAAGGGTGGAGGTGGAGACGAAAGGTTGGAGAGTTTGGAGATCTCATCAAGCTCCATCTTTCGTTAGAGGCTCATGTTCTATCCTAATTACTTGAGCGATCTGGGCCCAAGCTCGAGGGGAGAGTTGTCGATGCGGACTCCTAGTATCCTATTTGCCGATACTATTTCCCTTTTCACTTAATAGTGAAAGATGTGAGGCGTTCGTGGATAGACAATTGAGCGAGCTCACCTACAAACAGTGACTTATACCCATTACAAGCATCATGATACCTTGACCTTCATTTCATGTCACAAAGGTGCCAATGCCGCACACTACCAACCCTCGTGCCCTCCATTAAAGACCCCAAGTAACTTTGGGTCTTTCTCCATCGAGAATGGACGCCCGCCTAAGCCTCGTTCCTCTTCTTCTGAGCCTGGACCCTTGCCCACCAAAAAGTCTACCCCGACCACGTTGATCAATTCCTCACGCTGATTCGCCCAACACCAAATAGAGCACGCGACCATTTCCTCGATGATGCTTGGTCCATGAAATCGCATCCCTTTAACCTTGGTTGCTCTAGGATAAAGTTGGACAAAGCCTGAGATAGTCTGCTGCTCATTGCGCTGGATTGGAGGGAAGAAGCGGGTTCGAGCGTGAAACTCGCTGGCTAGGCGGCGTTACGGTGCGCTGAGTTGCGTGTTCGTGTCTGCATGTGCATGTTCCGTTTGGTTCATCTATTGTCGTTGGAGCATGTCTGGTACTGTATCTGTACGCTGATCTCGGTGACCAATTTAATGTCTTTTGCCCCCATGCCCGTACCTCTATCTTGACTCTCAAACGAGAATGGAACTTGACTGTCTTTGGCACTTCCATATACCCTTTTCCTCAAAATTTCAGGATAGCCACAGTGGTTGTGTCTCTCTCTTTGTTTATCCTTCTCTTGAATACTCTCTTGACATTGACTTTGACCAGCGTGTTCGATTAGCCATCATTCGCGAAGAGCAACTAAGTATCATCGCTGCCTTTTGAGGACGAGTTCAAATTCCCAGATTCCATGATGCCTCGACCAGGCCTTCCTCTCACACCAGGTTCTTCATCTGATATCAAAGGCAAGGACGGAACTCAACAGCTTTCCTCATTTCAGCTGTCTTTTGAATTGCCGCCTCCAGCAATCCATGATGCTTCCCGCATATCGCCGACCATGTCGTCTCAGGTCTCACCAACAGATACAAAATCGCACCGACTCACCACAGCATCCCCAGGAGCAACATATCCAATGCAGCCTGCCGAGACAGTGAAGGCACGCCGCCGTTCTTCTGCTGCGAAAGACCAAAAGGACAATTCGTTTGCCCTGCCGCCTCCACCAACGAGATCACGCAAAATCATCCAGATGAAGCCCCGGCAGGATGGTAATGGTGACAACGGTGGCAGCAAAGATAAAGCGAAGACGACCAGCAAGAATTCTGCATCAGCAAAAACAGTCACAGCAGCCAACTCTAAGACAATAGCGTCAGAAAAAGGAGATGCGGCCGCGGACGATAAGGTGAAGAAGAAGCAACCGAGTGCTACAAGCGCAGCAGGTCGAAAAATTGCCAGAAAGACCGCACACAGTTTGATCGAGCGTCGAAGGCGGAGTAAGATGAATGAGGAGTTTGCTGTGCTTAAAGGAATGATCCCAGCTTGTACAGGAGACATGCATAAGTTGTCGATCCTCCAGGTATGTGTCTAAATTTTCCATGAAAATAGGATTACAGCTGACCAAAGGCTCTGTATGACAGGCCTCAATCGAATATATTCGATACCTGGAGGATTGCGTCTCCAAGCTGAAAGCACAACAGGAGGAAGATAATGGCCAGACCGAGTCCGGGCGGCAAACGCCCACAGGACGCGACCGTTTGCCGTCTATTCGTGAATTTCACCCGACTTTTCAAGAAGACCCAGTCGGCGATGAAGATGTCGAGATGGAGGACTCCGATGTCACGTCGCCCGCCATGACTGCAATGTCAGATCGTAACCCTCGCCACCCATCAGTGTCTCCTGCTCTCCCACCTCAGGATTCCCGCAACAGGGCGCAATCATACTCCTCTGTATCAACCGACCATCGACGTTATAGTTACAGCGTTTCTGCTGGCACATCTCCAGCATTCGGCCCACAGATATATGGTGCGCCACATTATGCCCGCAGCGATGCCTCAGCACCTGGATCAGCGTTGACGAGCCCAGCTCTCAATCCCCAGAGCGAACTTGATCAAGAGGCCATGGCTGCATTGCTGATGCTGAACAACGACCGTCGTGACTCGAAAGGCCGAGGGCTTTCGGTGCGCGATCTTCTCAGCACATAAGAGTCAGGATATCCAGCCGACTAATGGGGATGTTCAAGCTGGGTTAAGAAAGTATCTGCCACAAAAACCCTGCCTTGCTTTGGCATTGACGCAGAGCATCTGGAAGGACTGCGAGAGATTTAATGTTGCTCTTAAAGGTCGAAGAGGGTAGACCATATTGGCTTCATCTGCATTTTTATAAGAACCATAGATCTGATCAAAAGTCGAAGGAAAATAAAGAGGTGTATCTCAATTTGGGTTTGTTTTGGGCGTCGTATGATGAGAAAGTGGAATACCAAGTTAGGCGGTGGTGGGAAACCTGGGCTGGTTTGCTCTTGCAAGGAGTTGGAAAGAATGATGTGGGGTCGTTTTGATGTTCATGCCTTCTTGCCAGATCGTTTTGGACGACTCGCATTATTCAAGAATCACTTCTCAACACAGGAACTCTGCAACAAAGAAGTATTGTGATCATTATACATTCCATAGCACTGAGGGATGTGGAAAATATGAACTATGTAACTAATTATATGAAATGTGTATCTTGATATTGATATTAGTCTGTGTCTTACTAAAGCTTAAGTCTCTGGCTTCCAGCCATGTCGTCCCGAGCATCTTTAACTAGAAAGCTTCCTAACGTTAGCGATTTGAGAATAGTGATCAGGCCTGCAAAACTTACTTGTACCATAGAATTGTCGGTCCAATCGTCATGAAGTGCCACAAGCTGTGAGCGTCAATACAACCCAGCCAGGGTGGGAAATCAAACAGTTCCATGCTCATGGCAAATATAATCCAAGCAACCACGAAACCGGGCCAAACAGCCCACATGCGCCTCGACTCCCTATATCTCTTGAAACTAAACCAGGTCCACAGGACATTCTGCACGATGCCTGCTGTCACGTTTGCAGTCATGTTGTACGTATAATCCCAACGGATAAACTTGAGGTACGAGACATGGCCAAGAAAGAGAGAGGCGCAGACGAGCGACCAAACTCGCAGGGTGGTTCTTCTTCGCGGGGTCCGTTTATCCAGTCTGAAAACCCTTACGACCGTGTAGTACAGACCGTACAGGACATTGGCGCCAGCAGCGAAGTAATCAAGCTCCTCAGTGAACCGGAAATCACGAGTATGAAAGATAGAGCTGAAAACCCAAGAAGAGATACCGACATACGCCAGCCAATCGTAGAATATTCGCAGGGAGTAAGATTTCGGTATTCTGGACTGGACCTTCTTCAAGCCATCCCAATGCGCCCAGAGATTGCCGAGAGAAAAGAGGACACTAAAGGGCTCCTGCATGCCGAGAAAGCGGTAGAAGGGCCATTTTCCGTAGAATTGTTCGATCGTGAGGCCTGCGGCCATGCGCTGACCCGTTACAATATGCTGGCAGGCATAATCGCATTCGCTGGCGCAAGTCCAGAATAGGAGTCGATGTAGAACAGCTGTTGTCGGGAGTTCACATTAGCTGTGTCTTTGGACGCGCGGATCGGGTGAATATACGGATTGGAGTTTGCGGTTTATCAGGGGAGCAGTTTTCAGCATTGCAGACCTGTGGCCGTGGTTAATTTTTGGTGTCGCTTTTGTGCTGCATTGGCTCACCTTGAGGCAATCCTTAAATTCTGGCAACTTGTCGCCAGTTGAGGCATCGACAACTACCGTAAAAGCGAGGACGAGGACGGTCAAGAAAAAGGTCCGCGCCCATGGCCGCCCCCTGTGAGTTTCCATTGCGAGCGCATCGACCTTCGAATGGCGAGAGAATGAGGTTGGAAATAATGCGAGCCTGCATGAGGGGGAGATGTCTACCTATGTAGGTAGCTTGAGCTGGTTTGACGATGTGGCTCACTTGCAGCTCGACGTAACGTCGATGTTTCAGATGTGTGATTGGCCAGAAATCCTAGTTACCTTAATGACCGCTTCGATGGGTCTAGTTTCTTTGTGGAGAAAGACATGTTTGCTTGTTCGCTGAGGTAGCTTGACTTCGAAGTCCAAACTGTAATATATGACAAAGGAAATGTCTCTGAAGAAGACTCTATAAATCCTCCCAAATGGATACGCCTTGGCTGTTATAGTCTGCTTTAATATGATATACCTGGACTGTATCTGCTTTTCTCTTTCAAGTCATGCATCTTGGTAGTGCTGCAAATAACTGCACCCTGTACATATTCAGCACTATTACAGAGTACTTGTCGAATAACGTTAGACAACTTGAATATAGATTCTATAATGGACTACGATGTAATCGAAGTTTCAACCGTAAAGCCCATATCGCTTTTACCAATTTTCAGAACATTGGGCATCAGTCAAGTCCCCTTGTTTCTAGTAGTCATCCCGCATGAAATTGCAACCCTACACTTGGCCGCTAGTTAAGCTAAAGGCGAGATTGGTTGCCCGGCAACCGACAGCTCCCTGATTGGACCATATTTTCTTGTCGAACAACACGCCTTGCTTTCCATATCTCTCTTCCCTGACCCAGACGCGATAGTCTCAAGTTTTGGAAATCGTCTTGCAATGCAAGCAATGGCAATAATAACCGACTCGTAGCAAATATTTCATCCTGCCGCCAAATCAGCCATCACCAATTCCTCACCGCTTCGATCACTACACACGCCCGAACGCGCTCGACCTTGAAATCATTATCGATATGGCGACAGCTTCGCCCACACCCATGGGCAATGGTCTTGTCCGACGAACATCCCAGCGGCAAGCTTTGAGGAGATTGCCATCGCGGCCCTTCATGAATCACAGTGACAACTTCCAAGGAACAACAAATGCTGCTCTCCCGAAGGGGTACCATCCCAAACCTCAGCAATTCCACGACGACAGCTCTGAGGATGAGATCCCAGTACCTATGAAGCTGAGCGCTCTCACCAAGGCGCTGCTAAACGACGGCGCCCCTGCATCAACAGAGCAAGCTCCTTCACCTCCTCGGACGCGGCGACGCACGAGTGCGCTGAACGCGTCCACATCATCAGTGACTGAGACACGCCGGCACAGAAGATCCGGAAGCGTCCAGGCCCACGATGCAAGGTCCTCAAGACAAGCGAGCCCGACACCAGCTACAAGCAGAGAAATAAGTCCGGTACGAAAGAGGGTTGTAAGATTAAGCAACACACCTCAGAGCCTTAGCCAAATGAAGCCAACAAAGCGACGCTCAACTTCTGTCTCCCGATCAAATCAACGATCTCAACCTCACAGCCGCCCTGGTAGCCGCGATATGTCTTCTGACGAGAGACAGGATTCCAAGCAGGACTCCAAGGATTCTAAGCATGATTCTCAATTCGACGTGAACACACCTGCACAGGGTGGACGTGTCGTCCGAATTAATGCTGGTTCTCCAAGCAACAGGAGCCGAGTTGGCTCCACTGGCCCTTCTTCAGGGAGGTCGATGGAGCGATCCATGTTAGATAGATCTGCTATTGACGACAACGACCAATCTGAAGAGCCAGCCACAGTTGCGCGAAATCCTCCTCCCTTCCACCAAGGCAGTGTCTCTCGATACCCCTCAACAAGTACGAGGACACGGCCTGAGGATAATATTAACCTGCAGAGTTCAATGCGCGTGAAGCGTGTCAGCAAGGTTGCTGGTAGCTTCCTGAGCGGACCAGCCCGACGCGGTCGCCGAAGGCAGAGCGAAGAGGAGGGGGAGCCCAACGCCGATGGAGAATTGATGTTGTCTAGTCAGGAAGCTGAGAGCCAACCCGGGGAGGATCAACATGCAGCTTCATACTATGGAGACGGTATTCGAGATTTCAACTCCGGAAGCCCGGTAAGCGGACAAGCCGCTGCGAGGGCAGTCCATCGCCGTAATGCTTCCAACATGGACCTACGCCTAGGCTCTGCAAGAGCATCCAGGGAAACATCACCTCGTGAGCCTACACCAGAGGTTCAGGTTCCCGAGTCCGAACCGAAGCCTGAACAGGAGGAGGAAATTCACTACAGACTCCCCGCACCTCGCCCAGAACTCCCCTCCGGTCGGGACCAGGAGAACGATGTCCAAGCAAGCCTCAAGAGGACGAAACCATCAATGGAAGTTCTTCTGGACAAGATGCCCAAAAGACCGATGAGCGCCGACCCTGCTCCCCTCAGAACAGTCTCACCCGACCGAAAGCCTCTTGCTTCTATGGCTAGAAATACTCCCCTTCGCCAGGCTCCACCACCACCACCCAAGATGTCTGTCCTCGAGGCTGCCACTACTACTGCGGGTGCTGCTACGACTACACAGGCAAAGCAAAGGAGAAATATTCTGCGAGTGAATGGTGTAGCCTATACTCGACTTGACTGTCTTGGCCGAGGTGGTAGTGGAAAGGTGTACCGTGTTGCTGCTGAGAATGGCAAGATGTTCGCTCTGAAACGGGTTTCTCTTGAGAATGCAGATGACTCGACCATTAAGGGTTATCTTGGAGAAATTGATCTTTTGAAGAAGCTTGGAGAGGTGGAGCGAGTTATCAAGCTGTTTGACTGTGAGATGAATACAGAGAAGCAAGTTCTCACTTTGGTAAGTTCACACCAGCCAGCACCACGGATGATTTACTGACTTGGTACACAGCTTATGGAGATTGGAGAACTCGACTTCAATACTTTTTTGAGAAAGCGGTATAACCCCGAGGCTGCCAAGTTCGACCCAGTCTTTGTACGGTTTTACTGGAAAGAGATGCTCGAGTGTTTGCAAGCAGTTCACCAGTGTGATATTGTCCACTCTGATCTCAAGCCTGCCAATTTTGTGCTCGTGAAGGGTCAGCTCAAGCTCATTGACTTTGGCATCGCGAACGCTATTCAAACTGATGAGACTGTCAACGTCCACCGCGAGACTCAGGTTGGAACACCCAATTACATGTCACCTGAGTCTCTCATGGACTCGAATAACCCCCGAGGTGGCCGCGTTCCAGGCCGGCCTAAGCTTATGAAATTGGGCAAGCCCAGCGACATATGGTCTCTGGGTTGCATTTTGTATCAGATGGTTTATGGCCTCCCTCCATTTGGCCACATCGCCAACCAGATGTCAAGATGTCAAGCCATCATTAACTGGGATCACGACATCGAATTTCCTTCACGTGGCATGGGAGGCATGTCCGTTCCCCCTTCACTCATCCGCACTATGAGGCGCTGCCTTAACCGCGATCACCATATGCGACCAACCTGCGAGGAACTATTGCACGAGTCCGACCCCTTCCTATACCCCGCAGAGCTCACCGACAAGGCTCTCCCCATTGACGAGGAGCTGCTTGCTAGAATCATCCAGAGCGTGGTAACGAGATGCCGGGAGCGCATGCCAACAGAGAGCGAAAGCTTGAGCGTCTGGCCACAGGCTTATTGGGCCAGTGTTAAGAAAGCGATGGCCGGGAGAATGTGACAGAAGAATTATCATGCATAATGTTGGAGTTGTCGAGGCGCTATTGCTCGCTGGATCAATGAGTTTTATGACCAATTTGAACGGATTAGAAAGAAAGCATTCATAGCTGGGTGTTGAGGAGTATCATTCTTGTCATTCGCTGCATACCTGCATACCTGCATACCTACTTTTGTACTTCAGACATAAGGGCTTTTTTATAATATGGCAAGGCTTTCGGAAGCCGGAGGCGTCTATGGCTTTAACTGCGCGTTTCAGCGAGTTAACTGAATGAAAGCATTTTTCAGCGATATCAACAAACTTGAAACGCTCCATTGGTTTTGCAAAGTTTGCTACATTATTGTACAGCCAGCTTGATGCTGGTAATGGTACATTGTTTCAAGGGCATTCCTATTTGTACATTGACATCAACAGTTTTGTTGAAACAGATCCTCAAAACATCTTCCTCTCAACCCTGCGCCATCTCGTAAATCATTCGATATCCTCCAAGTTGTTGATGTTCAGCTCCGAAATCCGTAGAATAGTATATCGATGCTTGCTTTTTGCCTGCCTCATTCTCCTTTGCCTCCTCTTCTTCTTGATTTTGATTCGTAGCGGTTCAGATTCTGTTCCAACAACAGTAGCTCTGCACTCAAAAACCCGCTCATCAATATGGGGAGCGCCTTTCATAGTGTAGTCTCTGCTACCGAGGACACTCGCACGGTTGAGTCGTAGTACATCTCCAGGCTGAACGCCAGGCATACGGAAAGGTAGACGAACTTGATCGCCTTCGCGCACAAGGTAGGGAAATCCATGGACATGAACAGTGATGTAGTGGTCTGGTTGGGCTGCAAGAAATGGCAGAAGGTTCCTGACTGAGTCTTCCATGGGCTTTGGAGGTGGTGTAGGATGGCTGACTTTGAAAGCGAGGGGTCGAGGTTCGTTTGCCGTGGGATTGGTGGCATTCTTTGGGTGACGCTCAGGGAATGGCTCGATAATGGGAGCTGTGGAGGTGAAGGCGCGGGCTTGGATTGCCAATAGAGACGAGGGTGTCGAGAGTCGAGCGCTGGGAGCTCTAAGCTCCAGCATGGAGCGGAAAAGTACCCTGCTCATAGTGGACAGCAGTGCCTTTAGGACTTGGGCACTATCGCTGGTCAATTGAGGGGGAATGGGCTGTCGGCCTTGAAGTCGTTGTAGTGCATCTCGAAAAAGTTCAGGTGTTGGCTCATGGGTGCTTCCGGAAAAGCGTACCACCGAGCGCCGACAGAACGGTCTCAGTCCCAGCGCCGCCTCCCGATAAACCGCCACTTTTTTTTTATCGCCAGGGAAATTTCAGCATCAACTTCCCGCTAGCCAGAATAAAAGTCCCTGCCTGGTGGGCGATACAGACAACATGGTATGCATTGAAGAGTGAACGTTGCCAGAATGAATGACTGATTCCCTTGAAGCCTCAGAACGAGTATATGGAAAGGTGGCGAAAGCTACACGGTCGCCGTCTCGATCATGAGGAACGAGTTCGCAAGCGTACAGCCCGTGAGGGCCACAAGGCTTCTCAGGATGCCCAGAATCTGCGCGGTCTCCGAGCCAAGCTGTACCAGCAAAAGCGACACAAGGAGAAGATTCAGATGAAGAAGGCCATCAAGGCGCACGAGGAGCGCAACGTCAAGACCGCCGACGAGAAGGAGCCCACAACTCCTATGCCCTCTTATCTGCTGGACCGCACAAACCCCTCGACTGCCAAGGCTCTCAGCAGCGCCATCAAGAACAAGCGAGCTGAGAAGGCGGCCAAGTTTGCCGTTCCCCTGCCCAAGGTACGAGGTATCAGCGAGGAGGAGATGTTCAAGGTTGTCAAGACCGGCAAGAAGATCCAGAAGAAGGCCTGGAAGCGCATGGTCACCAAGCCTACCTTTGTCGGACCCGACTTCACTCGACGTAATCCCAAGCACGAGCGCTTCATTCGACCTATGGGTCTCCGTTATAAGAAGGCCAATGTCACACACCCCGAGCTTGGTGTCACTGTCCAGCTCCCCATCATCAGCGTCAAGAAGAACCCCCAGAACCCTCTTTACACCCAGCTGGGTGTTTTGACCAAGGGTACCGTTATCGAAGTCAACGTCAGCGAACTTGGTCTCGTGACCGCCGGTGGAAAGGTTGTCTGGGGTCGCTATGCTCAGGTTACTAACAACCCGGAGAACGAGGGCTGCATCAACAGTGTCTTGCTGGTTTGATGTGCTCAACGGCGTCGCCGCACAACGTTAAGAGGGTTCGTTTGTCTAAGTTCGAATGCATGTATTGGCGCCAGGGCGTTTATTGGATTACCGCACGAAAAAGAATGGCCATGATGGTAGATGGTTGGTAAACGGGTTGATTGTCGACTGAAGATTCCCAGTTGTGATGAAGAAGACTCACTCGAGTTATAGGCCACGCTCTGCTAAGGCAGATCTTGACAAGGCCGTAGATAGATGAATATAAGATCTAGAAGGTACTTCAATAGTAGTGCCTTTTGCTACAAGTACTAATTTCGATCCTTCACATACATATGAGCTACTTTTATTTGGGGTGCCAAGAATTGTGCTGTTACTAATTGATTGGAAGCTGATGAGGGTATACTCATCTTGTAACGGGTGTGACATTCAACCATTCAATTCTTAGGCATAGGTTACCAGTACAGCTTTGAATAACATAAAATTTAAGGACACCAGGTTGTTTAAAGCTCTGCAGCGCTCCCATCGGCTTCAGCCAAGGCATCTTGAATTTCATCAATCCAATGTTATGCCTCGAATTTCAGCCATTCTTTTCAGTACCGTACCTTGAAGAGTTGGGCAACCTACCTGACTCTCGCCCCCGTCTACACTTGTACCTTGTTCAAGCTAACCGAAAAGGCAGATAGCGTTGAAAAAAGGGTCGCTTTGCCGCCTTTAAAAAATTGGGCGGTGACGGCGATAAATTATTTTCTGCCCAAACTAGCAAAATCGCATTGGTCTGTGGTTCCCGTCTCGCCCGCCAAATCTGTATTGCTCCGTTTTGCGACTCAATCTTTTTTTCCTCTGCCTTTTCTTCTTCTCTCCATCAACCAAAAACAAAAAAACAGGATTCAATCTATACCTCCGTTGCACTCAATAGTTCTTCAACATGAGCGGCGATAAGATGGATGTCGAGATTGCTGAGCAAAAGATGAATTCTATGGAGCATAGCGAGCAGCATTACTTCAAGAGGTCAGTTCGCTCAGATCTACAAGAAAATCATCGTATACTAACTGCGCCGATATAGCTACGATCACCATGGTACGAACAACCACTAAAGCTCCATAGCCATTTAAAAGAATACCACTGACATATTGCTGCTCTACGATAGGTATCCACGAGGAGATGTTGGTATGTAGCTCCCCTCCCCCACAGTCCTTGCGCTGCTGTACGAGCACTAGCTGACCAGGTTCTCTATGACTACAGAAAGATGAGGTCCGCACACGATCGTACATGAACGCTATTATGCAAAACAAGCACATTTTCAAGGACAAGGTGGTTCTTGATGTTGGCTGTGGTACTGCCATTCTCTCCATGTACGTGCGAAACGAGACCCTCCAAAAGCCCCTCGTTATGCCCCGCGCTTGGGGAACGATAGCCCTTCCCACCTTTGCAACATGCGATGTTTTCTATGACCCGACAAAACATTAAATGAACTCGAATTGACGGAAATTATTTACAGGTTCGCCGCCAAGGCTGGTGCCAAACATGTTATTGGTGTGGATATGTCCACAATCATCTTCAAGGCCCGTGAGATCGTCAAGGTTAACGGTCTTTCCGACAAGATCACCCTTCTTCAGGGCAAGATGGAGGAGGTCGAGTTGCCTTTCCCCAAGGTTGATATCATCATCTCAGAGTGGATGGGCTACTTCCTTCTTTATGAGTCCATGCTCGACACCGTTCTTTATGCCCGAGACACTTATCTCCAGAAGGATGGCTTGATCTTCCCTGACAAGGCCACTATCTTCTTCGCTGGTATTGAGGATGGAGATTACAAGGAGGACAAGATTGAGTGTAAGCGACTACCGTGCTTTGACTCTCGGCTCATAAGTCTACTTGCTAACACCGTCTTAGTCTGGAACGATGTTTATGGCTTCGACTACACCCCTCTCAAGGCCACTGCTCTCTCCGAGCCCCTCGTTGATACCGTCGAGGTCAAGGCCGCTGTCACCGAACCCACTGCCGTCCTCACGCTCGATCTTTACAAGTGCACCACGGACGATTTGGCTTTCAATGTTCCCTTCAAGCTCTCTGTTACCCGCGATGACTTCGTCCACGCCCTGGTCTCGTGGTTTGATATCGACTTCACCGCCTGCCACAAGCCCATCCGCTTCTCCACTGGCCCACATACCAAGTACACCCACTGGAAGCAGACCGTCTTCTACTTCGAGGACGTTCTTACCGTCCAGCAGGGCGAGCAGATTGCTCTCAACCTTGATGTCCGACCCAACTCCAAGAACAGACGTGATCTCGACATCAAGATCTCCTACGAGTTGGAAACTGAAGATGCTAACCGTGCCTCCAAGGGTGCGCTCGAGTACCGCATGTGCTAAAAAGCTTCTATATGTGACGGTGCCGATTTCTTGCTAATGATGACACGAGAAGTAAAAAAGAAAGACATCCAAGGGTTAAAAAGGAGACACATGAGCAAGGAGATAGACACTTGCGGGAACTTGGGATCTGTGTATAAGGGGGACGGCGTCTTGCATCTTACACGGGGTAAACATTGCTGCTAGATACAAACATAAAAGAGAGAAAACAACATAATCGCGAGGGATGGCGTAGTGAGTTGACGACCCGTCATGAGTGATACCACAAAAACAGCACTCCGGAGTTATAGTCAAAAGATCTTTTGGTTTAATATCTAGTTTTTCGTCCTGACCCTGTGTGATCTCATTGACTATGTGAAACTACAATAGCAAGACCATCTATTGACCGATAAAGAAATGAGATTTCATTCATCGTTAAATTGGACTGAGCATCCCGCCCCTTGTCCTGCGGCTAATCCTGACCTGGGCTTCGTAACCCATTTTTGAGAAACCTTGCTTGTTTCTTTTCCTTCCTTCTTTGTAGACACTCACTTCCCCACATGTGCTATGTTGGGTACGTCTCTCTTTTTGTCCCCGCGTTATTTTATGCGATTCCATTTCCACCTAACCAGGGTATACTCAAGAACCAAACTGCTTGACGATTTGAGCGACCTTGTTAGCGAGTTCATCAGCCTCGGAGCGAGTAGCAGCCTCAGCATAGACACGGCACGCGTTCTCAGTACCACTGGCTCTAGCAAAGGATCGAGCACTAGTGTACTTCTTAACACACTGGTCGATCTCATCCTGGGCACCCACAGGGTGGCTGAGACGGCGCTCAGCATCTGTGGTCTGGAACAGGTCCTTGTTGCCGACTTCAACGCGAACAAGACGGTTAGGGAGGTCATTGTATGTCATGGCCCAATCTTTGAGAGTCCAGCCCTTGTGGGCGAGAATGACTTCAACCATAAGCATATCGGAAATAGCATCGCCGACGGTCTGGTTGATGAGATCGCTGACGGCAGCGAGAGTGTCGAGAGCATCCTTCTGGGCAGGAGACTGAGGCTCGGTCTCGCGGAAAGCACGGATGGCCTCCTGAGAGAAGACGACAGTACCGTGACCATTAGCCTCGAAGTAAACACCAACGTCGAACTGGCAAGCAGCGTGGTGCAAATGCTTCACACCAGTAGGAGTGAAGACGACGGGAAGCTGAAGGTGCTTCTCAATATAATTCGTGCTGGCACCGTTGGCATAGGCGGTCTGAACAACGCCAATGCGGAGGTCATCAGCAAGACCGGCTGATCGAACGAGGTCACCAATAAAAGAGGCATTGAGAGAAGAAATACGATCGCCATCAAGCATGAAAAAGCCTGTCTCGGGATCGACCCAGTAGTAAATCAGACGATCGGCATCACCGTCGAGAGAGCAGCATCGGGCGCCGGGGACGGGCTTCGGGCTGGGGGGTGCTCGCTGCTTCGTCTTGACGAAGTCCGCTCCAGACTAAGAGAATAAATGTTAGCTGTTGCGAGTGGTAGCTGAAGATCTGAAGTGTACATACGTCAAGGTTCAGAACCTCGGGCCGGAGGACATCATCGTTAACAACCTTGATGTCGATGGTACCTTGAGGCAAGACCTTGAGGAACTCAGAGAGCTTGGGACCTCCAACACCGTTGGCGCAATCCACGATAAGCTGTCCCTGGGGCTTGCGACCTCGAAGAGCGCGAGTAAAAGCCTCGGACATCTTCTCGTAGTAACCCTGCTCGCTAACCTTGCCATAGGCCTTAGGGGTGCCCTCGGTGTTGACGCATCGGGTCAGGTAGTGAAGCTGAGGGGTGGTGAGGATCTTGTAGTCGGTGTACTCTGTGTTGGTAGCCTCGAAAGCATCAGCGAGGGCAGCAACGAGGGAGTGGCCTGAAGGACGAGTGTCACGGCCATAGACGACGCGGCCAGGAGAGGAGAGATCAATCTTAAGCTGAGAAGCCAAAGCCTTGTAGTTGTCGAGAAGCTCCTGATCAGAAGGAGAATTAACGAGCTTGGTAGCATAAGTCTCCCACTCCTGTTCAAGCATCTCGCCCATGGGGTCAACGATCTTGACACCATTGTCGACAGCTGGGTTGTGGCTAGCAGTGATCATGACACCAATGGCCTGGCCATTGAGCTTACGGCTTCGAAGACCAGACAGGAGACCGACACGGAACGAAACACCATCAAGAAGGTCAGCCTTCATACGGAACCCCGCAGTGCCATACTTGTAGACATGGTTAGGCACAATAGGGTGCTTTGCCGAAGCGGCGAGGAACTTGTCGTCAGACATTCTACGATTTCTTTGCGAGAAAAATTAGGTGTAGTATCGAGATGAAAGAACGAAAGACCAGATAAGACAAGACGCAGGCGGGAGGAAACGAGAAAGATGGAGCTCGAGAGTCCCTTTTGAAACAAATCGAGGCCTCCGCAGTGACGACCTGGCGGGGGACCTTCCAGGGAGCACCTCAGCATACGAGGGGTACCTAAATGAGGTAACAGTGCTTACCGGTACCTAGTGCCTACTCCAAGGGTCGGTCTACAGTTCATTGTCTACTAACGTACTTATTTGTGCAAACCAGCCACTGCACTTTCATCCCACAAGCTGAGCTGAGCTGAGCTTAGCTTAAAGGCAACGGGTTTTGAGATGGGGCTATGGAGAGGTCTTCCAGGCGGTCAAAATACTGTTTTATACCGCTTCAATCGAATGGTTTCTATGAGGTGCTAAAAACAGACACAAAACTCTCAGGTATGCCCCACCCGATGCCCAGAGCTATTAGGTAGGTGCTGTATTCTGTTCGCAGGTGGGGGTTGTACCTGGTTTAATTGGGTGCATCGCTCAGCGCCTTACCCGCCACAATTGTGTTGGCGCAGGGCCTCACGTCAGCGTGCGGGCTAGGGAGTTCACTTCGGGCATGGATGCCCGTACATTTCTCTCACCTCAATGGAAGACTTCACCGCCCAATGACCCCATGAGCCAAAGAGGCACGTGATCTCGTGTCAAGTCTCTCCACCTACTGGAGGCAACGCGAGGCTCTCTACGCGTAATCCTCACGACATATGGAGACGAGGACAACATTGACGACCTCGGATTTGGGCGGAATACCGCTTGTCCTGTATTGCAATTTGATCGCCAAATTCTGGAATATCTAAAGAATTGCCCCTTTTGAGGCCTTCAGTTGTGCAGCTAAAAGGTGAAGGCAACATGGATGATGCCGATTCGGCAAACCCGCAACTGCTGGCTTGGGTCAAAGAATGGCTCGATCTTGCGCGCGAACGCAATTCGAAAGGCGTTACAACTTACAGAACTGCCTATAATTCGTTAAAAGCATGTCCAATCACCTTTGAACACCCTGCACAGTTGCAGCAACTCAAAGGTTTCGGCCCCAAACTCTGCGAACGCCTTGAGCAGCAGTTAAAGAAGCACTGCGAACAAAATGGTCTGCCTATGCCCCCACACCCAAGGTCTCGTAAGGCGATACCAGTTGCTGGAGTCGACAATGGCGAGGGCTCTTCAAAGCCTGCCAAAAAGGCACGGAAGCCTAAAGCATATGTTCCTGCTTTACGCTCTGGAGCCTTTGCCTTAGTTGTTGGCCTTTCTACGTTGGATGAAGACTCTTCTGTTGGAATGACAAAGGCGGAACTCATCGAAGTTGCACAACCGCATTGCGACTCATCTTTCTCGGCTCCCAGCGACCCTACCAAATTTTACACTGCCTGGAACTCAATGAAAACCTTGCTGCAGAAGGAATTGGTGTACGAAAGAGGTCGACCTCTACGGAGATACGCCTTGACTGATGAAGGATGGGAAGTTGCAAAACGTATAAAAGACACAGAGCACTGGCAGGCCGAGAATGGAAGGGCTAAAGACCCGACTTCAGCACAGCCTGTTAATCCAGATTGCGAACCAATGTCCAATTGTAGGCCTAGGTCGCCTTCGATTGAAATTTCCGAACCTGCGGAAGCCCCTTCAGAATACCAAAACGTCGTGTCTGATGGCCCAACAGTATCAGACGGCAATTCGTTGCCAAATTTTACACCAATCCGACTACCTCCAGGGTCCTTTACGGTACACTTGGTGCTAGACGTTCGCGAGGTCAGAGCGAAGACTGATCGCGATTATATGCAAGAGGAGCTAGCAAAACTGGGCGCAAAACCCATCATGCGAAGTATGGAGCTTGGAGATGCCCAATGGATCGCGAAATGCCATGACTCAAATCTGCTCGCATCACAAGGTGCTGAGGGAGATGAGGTCATTTTGGACTGGATTGTTGAAAGGAAACGCCTTGATGACCTGATTGGGAGTATCAAAGATGGCAGGTTCCACGAGCAGAAGTTTCGCCTGCAGCGCTCAGGTGTCAGGAAAGTTGTTTACATCATCGAAGAGATCTCCATGGACCCGGAAGTAGCATCTAGATATGCCGAAGCCGTCCGGTCAGCCATTGCCTCCACACAGGTCGTCAACGGCTACTTTGTGAAGAGGACGGCAAAAATGGACGACACAGTCAGGTATCTTGCCCGTATGACAGCGATGCTGAAGCGGACATACGAGAGCAAACCACTAACCGTCATTCCTACCAAAATTCTTACATCTCAGAATTATCTTCCTCTGCTGAAGCACCTGAGAGAATCTATATCTCCAGACTGGTATATCACTTATCCCGCCTTTTCGTCACTTGCATCTAAGTCGGAGTCTATTACCCTGCGAGACGTGTTTTTGAAAATGCTTATGACCACAAAGGGCGTCACGGGAGAAAGAGCGCTCGAAATTCAGAAGCGTTGGAAAACTCCGTATGATTTTGTCAAGGCATTTGAGGCTTGCGGAAGTGGCGAACAGGGGCTGAAACGCAAACGCGAGCTGGTCTTTAGTCAGACAAGCCATCTTGTCGGACGAAAGAAGTTTACCAAGCCTTTGAGCACCAAAATTGCAGAAGTCTGGGGCGACGCATAATATTTTTGTATACATGCTCGGAGACAAACGTGCACGGATATCGGGAAAGGAGGGACATTCTGATTATAGCAAAAGGCAGACGGTACCAACAGGATGGAATGGTCGGTGTTTCAAGGCAATTGTATTTAAGTGTCAATGGTATCAAGCCGGTAGAATCCACAAGCATAGTGATACCCAGGATTATGAGAAGTACGAATAAACCTTTAATGATTAAATCTATCAAGCTCCTCATGGCTTTCCGCCGAATCCCTGAGCCACGATTCTCTCGACGATCTTCTCAATAAAGGGGAACGAGGCAGCGGCTCCCGGTTCAGAGCCAACAACACCGCCCAGAGACTTCTCTGCATACTTGGCCATCATATCAACCTCAACATTGACAGTGTCACCCTTCTTCTTCTGCGCCACGACAACCCTCTCTTGGGTGTAAGCAATCAGCATAACCTCCCACCATGCTTCCTCATCGTTAACCTTGGTGACAGTCAAGCTTGTGCCATCGATTGCGATAAACCCTTTGTACACAATGTACCGCAGCATATCCTTACGGGCTGGTTGGAACCGGAAGGTCAAGGCATTACCATCCTTCTCAACAGAGAGGATCTCCGCAGTGGTGTCAACGTGGCCCTGAACAAAGTGGCCGCCCATCCGGGTATCAGCCCGAACAGCACGCTCAAGGTTGACGTTGCTGCCCTCCTTGAGATCGCCTAAGTTGGTGATGCGTAGAGTCTCGGGGGCCACGCCAATGGTGAAAGCCTCGGGGGTGAAGGACGTGACTGTAAGGCAGACGCCGTTGACAGAAATGGAGTCGCCGTCATGGCAGTCTGAGAGGAGCTTTGAGCCAGAAGGAATGGAAATGGTCAGAGAGGTGCCTCCTGTTGAGTCATTGGTGTTGAGGTTGGAGACAACTAGAAGCATGTGAGTGAGTGAGTATCGAGGACTGATGTGAATATAACGGACCTCCCACTTCTTCAACAATTCCGGTAAACATGATGAGATATATGCTTTGAATCCTGGACCAGTTATGTTGGATAGGCAGGATTATATATCGAAGTTATCGGAAAGCCTACAGGTAACAAGCAATGACAAATGCTTAATGAGTCGGATGCTATTCCACTCTGCCCCGCGGCCCACGAATGCCCCGCACTGACTCTGAAAGAAATACCGGGACAGCCTTGGGTTCTGATACTCTATTACCGCACAAACACATTGATTTCGTAAATCTGTATTCAGCAGTGTGGTAAATTAGTTCCTTGGAAGCCCGTTTGCCTAATAGTCCGGCTCAATAAACCTGCCAACCTGTCTACTAATGACGGTTCGTGTCAATCTCCCATGTTACGAGGTGGGGTGGCATTCTGTCCATCTCTGCCCCTCAGTCTTGAAAGGTGCCTGGCTTTGAAAAATGAGAAAGATAGCAGTGTAAATGGTGAAACGCCAGCAGAGTGTGCTCTGGCTGGCTGGCACATGAACTGGAATTTGTATTTTGTTTGCCATCATTGGCCAACTTTTGCCTGGAGAGGAAGAAGCGGGAGAGACAAGAATCGAAAACTACCTTAAGATTCACGGCTCTCATGGGTTGTTATCGATAAGACCCGCCTAAATTTTTCAGTTTCCCACTCAACACCAAGGCACAAGCTTCAGACAGAACAAGACTGTCCATTAGCTACACAATATCTCGTTTACAACTTTTGCAACAGTCGCCTTTTCATTGGATCTCACACCCCGATATCTCACCGTGGCTGACACATAGCATTCTATAATACTACCGCATCGTTACTTTTTCCAGAAACGTCGACATATCTCATATCAATCACACACCCCGCCTCATAGCATTATGGCGCCCTCGAGACCCGATGCCAAAAAGACAAATCCGGACATCGCAAGACTCCTTGTCGATGCGCAAACTCAACTCGAGGTCGGGAAATTAGAAGAGGCTGCCACCCTTGCCCAACAGGCTCTTGATGCTACCGGTCAGGGCGGCGACTTTGAGCTCAGTGCTGCCAATCTTCTGGGTACAATTTTTGTCGAGTCTGGCGACATCGACGAGGCGCGAGCCGCGTTTGAGCGCGCAGTCTTTCTTGACGAAGATGGTACCGCAGATGAGAAGATTGGTGGAGGCCCTGAGAAGTTCCTGCTGCTTGCACAGCTTAGCGAGGAGGGTGGTCTCGATAGTGTGCAATGGTATGAGCGAGGTGCGACCGCTCTTCGAAAGCAGATCGCAGTCCTGAGCGAGCTTCGATCGACAACCCCTGAGCAAAGGACCGCCCTTCAAGAGAAGCAACATAAGCTCGGAGGAGTCCTGTGCGCTGTGGCTGAAGTGTACATGACCGATCTGTCATGGGAACCTGATGCCGAGTCACGTTGTGAGACTCTTATCACTGAGGCTATGCTCCTCGCCCCTGCTGCGCCAGAGACATGGCAAACAGTCGCCAATGTTAGAATCTCACAGAACCGCGCCAACGAAGCCCAGACAGCTCTGCGAAGAAGTCTCGAGCTGTGGCAGAAACTCCCTCCTCAGCACCCTGATGTTCCGGAATTCCCCACCAGAATTGCGCTTGCTCGTTTGTTGATGGAGACTGAATTGGAAGATGAGGCATTGAGTGTGCTGGAGCGACTTGTTACGGATGACGACACAAGTGTTGAGGCATGGTACTTGGGTGGTTGGTGCCTATATATCACAGGCGAAAAGCTCAAGACTACTGCCTCAAAGCCATGGAATGACGAAGCCAAGGTCAGCGAGGAATGGAAGGGATCATGGAAGTCATCGCGGCAATGGCTTATGCAGTGCTTGAAACTGTATCAACAGCAGGATTACGAAGATGAGCGACTGGGTGAGCATGCCAAGGAATTGCTATCAGAGATCAACAAGGAGCTTGGCGAGCCAGCTGATGGTGAGGAAGATGACTGGGAGGATGCCAGTGATGGCGCAGAGGAAGATGCTGAAATGCAAGGTTGATGACTTTTTTGTAAGGACAGAGAAATTGGACATGAGCATTACGTATGGCGTTTAGGAACAAAAAATGGGCATATCTAGAAGAAATCTTGTTGCCTCTAGTTGTAGTTAAAAACTGGATGGCCCAGACCCAAGTCTATATCATCTTGGCAGTACTAGGCCTCCCAAGACCTTTCTTAGCCATTCAAGGCCATATAAATCGGTGGCAACATCCGTCGTCTCAAGCCTTAGTAAGCTGTTCGCCTTTTTGTATCAGTTCCCAAGCCCAAACTCCAAGTAATGCATGTTTGTTGTATACCACCTTATGCGGCCTCAACTTTAAGTTTCTCGATACCCTCGACAGGCATGTCGTCCTCTTCCTCTTCACCCTTACCAGCAAGACCCCTCTCCCAGAGCTGTCTACCTGTCATGCGAGCGGGCTCCTTGGTCTTTGCCTTCTTCAGCTCAGCAAGACGCTCCTCTTCCTCCTGCTGCCTCTTCTCCTCCATCTCCTTCAAGAAACCCTCCCGCCATTTCAAAAATGTCTCGGGCGTGACAGCTGTGCCGTGAAATTTCTTGTTCTCCTCTGCCTCAGCAGCCAGCGCAGCTTCCTCATGTGCCTTTGTGATGATGTCCTTGCGTTCTTGGACAAGCTGCTCGGCATTATCCTTCAATGTTGATACAATCGCAAAGACCATGGCCATTCCGAGGTTTTCTTGAATAGTATCGTCGAGACTGGCAAGGAGCTGGTCGCGGTCTTCTGCAACGTTGAAGTGTTCGTGAGGCGTGGCATTTGGAGGAGCGAGGATGTCGAGATGAGGCGGCTTTTCGGGATAATCTTCTGGATATCTCACTTGGAGAAGGATGGTAGGAGGATCTTGATCTTCTTCACCTGGAATGTCTAGCGCGACTGATACTCTAAACTCGGTTTCAGAGATATCTGCACCAATGGTTAGGCGAAGAAGACAACATGATTTTTCAGCAGCAGATTTGTACCTGTGATTTCATCGGGGAAAATAGATTCGAGCACTTCGCGTTCTTCGATCTGATCTTCTCGCCCCATTTTTACGGGTTTTTTTCAGGTGCCTTTATGACTGTAATATGTTACTTTTGATAGAGCCGAATGACGAGAGTCCTAAGAGTCCTCATGGAAGTGGGGAGGTTTACAGGCCGCGGGGTGTTGTGCGGAACAGGTTTAGTGTCTCGTTGACCGCCCGGCATTTCTAGAGGCTCTACCGTCCGTTAGTTACGGGCGGCTCACACTCTGACTTCTAGTTAATTCACTGGACGATTAGGGTACCTATATACCTCATCTTCAATCGATGGCTTCCGGAGACATGGCCCGAATTCATATCACTGAAATCACACGGAACTCGTGGGCGTACTTGTGAACTTCAGTCTATTACTCTGTCCTGTTCATCTCCATGCTTCATCACGCTTCAATCATTCCTACTGTTGCTCAGGTCCCCCCGCATTCAGATGCGCCAGGTGAAACTTGATGCAATATCCATTAACCAATGACCTCAAAGCTCCCGGTTTCCTTGCATATTGATTTTAGAGATACCGACCGGCCCGATCAATATTCGTCCCAGTCACAGAGCGGGACTATGGGCTCGTTACCCGTTAATCCCTTTGCCGCCAGTCTTACAGCTCGGCCATCAAGGTAACTCTGATAGGGTGCCTTGGGGATTTGCTTCTGGTTGTCCTCCCATAGTTGGTATTCGACAGCTTGCCAAACTTGGAGTTGGTCCATAAAGTTCCCTCGTGGCTTCACCTTTCGCCTTGCCCTGACTTCAGCGATAATGACGTCCAAACCCAGTTGTCGTTGCCGCATTAGATATGCTATTGCAACGGATGCTGATCGGGACATCCCAAGGCGACAATGGATCAATACATTCGACTCCCGCGCCGAATCATCGCTTTCGATGGTTGAAGCCGTGTCAAGGTCGAATTCTTCTGAGATGATAGAAGATTTCGAGCGCAGTGAACCGTGACGATCCAGTTGTAGGTCGATAAAGTTGCAGATGTCGTCTAATAAGCACAGAATGTCCATCGTTGAAGTATCAAGGCAAGGCACAAATAAATGACACTCTTGGGGGACTATTTGCCTGTTTTTGGGACTATCCCATTTCGAATATGGGCCATCCAGGAGGGAAACTATTGCTGTGATGTTGTGATGGCGAAGAACATTGCGGTTCATGGAACTCGCAACGTTCCCAACAAACAGATTAGGGGCAACCTGAGATATTGATGGGTAGTCCATATCATCTGTGATTGATGAGAGTCGGATCTTTCGGTTTCAATTGACTCTGTAAAGTGAAAGTTGATCGTACTCAAATCACCAATGCCGGAGCCGGGAGCGTGCTGCATTGCACTTATGCAGACCCCTCACATGCAGAGGCTACTTCAGTGGCAACTCATGAGACTTCAATGCCTGTTATGTTGTGCAATAAGTTCATTGTGGCACCGAATGTCCTTGGATTCCTGAATCTACGAACGAGTTATATTCAACCGACGTATGATATGAGGCTGGACTCGGTAGTATGTCGACTGCAGTCGGGATAGGCAGATTCCGATCCAGAGGAGCCAATGCCATTCATCATGTTAATTGGGCCTACATCAAAGATTGCTTTAAATACCATCGTATTTGCTTTTGATCTGTAGTCCCTTTATTGGTTAATGCTGAACTCGCCGTCAGACACTTCGTCTAGCGCTTGAGAGATATCAACTTCTAGTTACCAAACATTACAGTCTCCAGCACTCGAGACTCCTTGTTTATCTAGAACTAAGGCACTCTCTTGTAATTTCTCTCTAGGTAGACCGCAAATAGAGATCATATGCCCAGCTCAAAGAGAACACAGGCTACAAACTCGTTAAGACAAAATATATAACCACCCAGCATGAAAGCCAGCTGAGACTTATCTAACAGTTTATACATAACAACAAAACCAAAGTGTCTTTGTTTCAAGCACCTTCTTCTTACTGCTGGTATAGAGGATGGCAAGGGTACACGTGACTCGAAGACACTACCTGACCTATACCTGTGGTACCTACCTAGATCAGAAGAGTGGGGCCGCTCTTATCAGTTAGCCAAGCGCGGGAGTTCAACCTTATCGCTAGAAAAAAAAGTTGCTGGACTGAATTGCGACTCTGCATCTACCCATCAAGTTCACGACAATGGCTACCAAAACCGCAGCTGTTGGCAACAAGCGAAAGTCCGCTCCTGGCGGCAAGGCCAAAACTGAATCCAAAGTCAAGAAGGCTCGAATTGATGAGACCAAGGTCCGGAAGCAACCCGTCGAAGAGCCCGAGGACGATGATATGGACGACGTTTCAGACGAGGAGGATGGCGGTGCCGAACTGAGTGAACAGACTCCCCAGAAGTCTTCGAATGGTGTTCAAAATGGAAAGAACTTTGAGCGAGGTATGTTATCCGGTAGATACCGCATTTGCGCCTGACCAATGCTAACTGTTCTACTAGGCCAAACTTCACGCGAATCCCATGCTAAACAAAAGCAGCTCGCCCAGGAGCGCAAGGCCGCTAAGCCTCTTGCTGACGAAGTTCAACGCACAAAGAAGCTGTGGGAACGGCTGCGACGAAAGTCCCATGTTCCCAAGGAGGAGCGACAGACATTGGTCGACGAACTTTTCACCATCATCACGGGTCGCATTAAGGACTTCGTCCTCAAGCACGATGCTGTGCGAGCTGTTCAAACCGCCATCAAATACGCCTCACCTGAGCAGAGGAAGCAGATTGCTCGTGAGTTGAAGGGTACCTATGCTCAGCTTGCTGAGAGTCGATATGCCAAGTTCTTGATCGGAAAGCTTCTTGTCCAGAACGATGAGGAGATACGCGATATCATCATCCCCGAATTTTACGGCCGTGTCCGAAAGATGATCAACCACGCCGAAGCATCATGGATTCTCGACGACATTTACCGAGGCGTTGCGACAAAGGAGCAAAAGGCCATTCTTCTCCGCGAGTGGTACGGTCCCGAGTTTTCTCTTAAGGAGCTTACCAAGGACACGGAGCCCACTGCCGACCTCAAGACTATCCTGGAAGCTGAGCCCAGCAAGCGCAGCCCCATTATGAAGAGTCTGGTTGACATGATCGGCTCTCTTGTCAACAAGAAGATGACCGGTTTCACCATGCTTCATGATGCCATGTTCCAGTACTTCTCCAACACCCAGGTCGGTACGGAAGAGTTCACCGAGTTCTTCGAGATGGTCAAGGGCGACGAGAGCGGAGATTTGTTGAAGAACATGGCTTTCACTCGTAATGGCGCCAAGCTCACATGCCTGCTTCTTGCCCACGGCTCCTCAAAGGACCGAAAGCAGATTCTCAAGACTTATAAGGACACCTACCTCCTTATGTCCGGCGATATTTGGGCCCACCTTATCCTCCTTACCGCCTACGACGTCGTTGATGACACCAAACTCACTGCCAAGACCATATTCCCCGAACTCATCGGCGAGGGCGAGAACATCGCCCAGAATGTTGTCGCAACAGCCAACAACCCCTTTGCCAGGTCAACAATTCTTTACCTTTTCGAGGGATTAGCCAAGAGTCTCTTCCCTTCTAGCCAATCATTTGATGTCGAGCTTCTCAAGGAGGTTCACGAGATCCGGAAGACAACAAGTAAGAAAGATGAGGACATTCGACGCAACGAACTCATTACTGCTGTTTCTCCCCAGCTCATCACCGCCATCGCAGAGGCACCCACTGAGCTGACCGCGACCGCTTTTGGCTGCCAGTTCATTACCGACGTTCTTCTCTCCGGAGTTGGTGAGAAGCAAGCTGCTCTTGAGGCCATTGCTCAGTCAGCCAGCGGTGACCCCAGCCAGGAACCAGCCGAAGACGATCTTCAACCCCAGATCCACATTTCACGGACACCTCACGGCGCTCGCATGCTCAAGTCTTTAATCCAAGGGGGCAAATATGACAAGGCAGCGGGCATGATCATCCCTGTAGACCCTCCTCTGGAGTTCTCCAACACTCTCTATCCCGTCATCAAGGAACACATCATGGACTGGGCCACTGGCCCCGGCTCATTTGTTGTCGTGGGTCTCCTCGAGGCCCGTGATTTTAGTGAGGTTGATTCGCTCAAGAAGACACTGAAGAAGAATAAGAAGCTTCTTGAGAAGGCTGCGACAGAGGAGACAGCTGAGCAGAGGGCGGCACGTGAGGCTCAGGAGACGGCGCCTAAGGGAGCTAGGAAGGGTAAGAAGAAGGGCGACAAGCCTGTTGGTAATGCTGGTAGCAAGCTTTTGTTGGAGAAGCTGTAAACACAGTTTGAAGATATTGGAAAATGGATAGAGATGAGGTGCTTTATTTATCATATCAGGCGTATAAAACTAGGGTGTTTTTGACAATGATATTACGGACTATGATATGTTGCTTATCCATTTTCTGACTGCCTATTGCAGCCAAGTGATCAGCACTGATTTTCGTCGAATATAGCGAGCATGATGAAACGATGCATGAGGTACAGTTACGAAGGAAATGCGACCCAGGCAATCATTGGCCGCCATGGTTGGTGTTGTGCAACGATGTACACAACTAACAGTTACAGTATTGCGCCGCAAGGGTCACACATGGCAGTGGCGGTTTTACCTGCCTGTATGTCGATGAGTTTCCCACAGTACGGGCTCTTTGGGACGTAGGGTTTGTAAGGAATGTACTGTGGTGTTCATAGAGAAGTCGGAGAACACCATGGGATGCCATATACATACTTGCATCTGGATGCTAACATACCTACCTACATATCACTCGATTGTGGTTCGGATGACGTCTCTGTATTTTACAGAAGAGTGCCTGGCCGTTGGATGTAATGGTTTTTTCAAGGCGTTGCGTAACTCTGTGTTTCCATGGCAGTTAGAAGTGTTACAGTGATCCAACGTTTCATACTACCTTGCCGAGGCATGAAGCTCAAATGATGTATTTGGATTTCTATGAGGCATCCAGAGTTCAGGGGGGATCTAGCGTAACTAGGTACGCAGCCAATCTTTTGTTCAAGGCACAGAGCAATACCGCCGAGCCATGATAAATCGAGTATATTCATGTTGGCTTGACTTGAGTATATTCGAACTTATTGCACTCCTCGGTTCCCAGTGTGTTCGTGGTCTAATGATTCGCAAACTGTTGCACGAGGGAGGCACTTGTTTGCTTCAAAACAATCATCACTCAGCTATAGGAGGTACCTCAGCCATTTGTTAGGCACGCTGTGAGCATAAGGTACCTTACCTACCTACCTAGATAAGTACCTAAGGTAGGCACTGCTTTAAAGTATGGCTTTTAATCGTGATATTTAAGTGGCTGTGATGGAGGAAGTTTGGCCGACAGCTGTTGGCAGCTGGCAACTGACAAACTTCCTTTGCCTCTACCTCCTTTCCTTCTCATTGTATCAGGCGTAACCCGCCAAAAACGCGCGCAACGTCACAAATGCAATCGTTTAATTTCTCCTTGATTCTCTGCCTTCTTCATTCATTCCTTGATTTCCGTTCGTTTGTGTGCTTTTCTATCAAGTCGGCGGTGATATCATCCACCTTTTTAGGAGCAGAGTAACAGAATCTTGCGTAGGTACTTATCTTCTCCCCAGATTCACGGAAACTCCGATACTATATCAAACGAAACTTCTTGGGGTGGCTACAAACGCAAACCAATATCATTCTCAACAGGGGGCGAAACCCAGGCAGACAAATATTCTTTTCTTCCTCTCAACTGCCCGTTTGCTTCTCTTGCTATACTGCGTTTGCCGATATGGCCACAAGCCTACAACCTCGCGATGGAAAAGATTGCCGCGTTGACAAGGCATACTACGAATGTAGTTACTTCGACTTTGAGTTTAAAGGCTGCTGCTCTCACGATCCATGCATCAGGCCTCGTGGCTGTCGCGACGACGATTCTTCAGACCAAGGTTCGTGGCTGACTCGCGGCATGTCGGACACCGAGAGCAGTGCTTCAGAGGCCAGTGGTTTTGAGAGCGCCATAGATGTGAGGTCTGCTGTTGAGAGCATTTCCACTGCGAGTTTTCCTTCAGATGACTCTGACACCGAAAGCACTCTCGTGACTCGAAGACGGCCCTCTTCGCATACCAGCATGGACGACGATACTGAGAACGACGCTTCCCCCCGTCGACATTCACACTCGAAGACCATGACAGATTCGGGTACTACTCGCACAATCCCTAACTCGATTCGAATTACGGTGACCAAGAATACGGTCATATTCACCAGCAAGCTGCCTTCCAGCAGCACATCCATCGAATCAATCACCGAAACCGCAGTCGATACAATCCCAACCGTCTCCTTCCAGAGTACGCCGGCCCAGAGCCCCACTGAGACAGATGCCACAAGCGTTTCAGCAGATGATAGCGACTCTGGAGGTCCTTCCATTAGCCTCATTGTGGGAGGCGTGGTTGGGGGTGTTGTGGCTCTAGCTCTTATAGTTCTCGTTGTGATTATTCTTCGTCGTCGCAAGGATACCGAGGAGCAACTTGATAGTGCTGACATGCCCTACAACAACTTTGATGAGAAGGAGGAAAAGAGCTACCTCAGCCGGATGTTATCACGCAGCACCAACAAGGGAAGCACCGATCCGTTTGCGCCATTTGGAGGTACGTCTCATCGATATGCACCATCAGAGTCACCGTCAGAAGTGACTGACTCTTTTCCGAAACAAGTACTAAAACTACTCTGCAGGCCGTATCGACAGAGTAGACGACCCCCTCCGCCCACCCCCTGGCACTTTTGAGATGGATGCCACAGAAAACGTTGTCCATGAGCTTCCGACAGCTGCTTTCAGCGACGCCCAAGCAAATGAGTCTCAGACAGGAGGTCATGCGGCTGCCGGCCAGCCAGGCCGTTCTTTCCAAAATGGACCTGCTGCAGCACCTGAACATCCCCCGGCAACTATGTATCCTGTTGACCCTCGGGCCAACCTCAACGCCACTCTTGAAGATCGCCAACAGAAAAACTTTGTCAACCACTGGAATCAGTATAAAGCCCTGGGAGAGGGTGCGAATCAAGGGTAATGGATTTTATGGAAGCCTCGAGGGCTCAGGTGTTCACCATTGACAAGGTCAATATCGCAAACATTTTCTGGCGTTGTGTGGAGAATGAATACTTTGCATTCTCCCCTTTCTTTTTGTACAATATGAGTCGCTAGTTGGAAGTCGAATACTACCTATAAGTAGGTTGCAACAATCAAAAAGGTGGCGTGCAGATCTAAGCGATGTGAAAGCCCCTCTCATCACCGTATCGACATGCAGATTCTCCTATTGGACAACTACAGCACACACTCGGTAGTTCAATCTTTCCCGCCTGCGGCCCGCTCCAAGGGGCTGAATCGGGCGAGTTTCCGCCCCTGCTGTATCACCTCACTGCTTGCATACGGGCGAGAGCTGAACACCCCTCAGGGGGCAAGAAAACACCGACCCTTGATATAGGGTATCAAAATAAACTTAGCAAAGAGTCACCTAAGCTTAGGCTAAGTTTACCTACATATTTTCATCACCTAGGGTTAAGGTCTTGAATTTTCTTTCCTCCCCTAGACACCGTCTTACTATGCCTTTCCAGATGATGGGAACCTTTCAATTCGAGCTTACTATGTGCCGAGGACTTCTGTACTGTATATAACCCCCGCTACTACCTTGCAGGGTACGCAAGTCGACCGATCTGGACTGATGTCTGACTGTACATACATCACCAGTCATAGCTTGGACTAGTTTCACCACAACTGCCTCGTTGTCAACAGGGACCTATCACGACACTTGTATCCTGCACAATGTCCTGCCAAGATGAGGGGTGATGGTATATCGAGCCTATCTGGGTTCACCGACCAAGACACAACAGGTTGTGGCTTCAGCTGGGCTCAGATACAGCAGCAATGCAGAGAGAATCTAACAGGTGGGTATGAAGCAGTATGCGAGCAACCAGCCTGCCAGCCCAGCATTGCAATTATAAAAGACCCGTCATAGAACTGCTACCTTGACCGCAATGATTTAGCACAGTCTCAAGCATTTCGTACTATCCTTTCTCAGTAACACCACTGATCAACATGCCTTCTCAACCTCAAACCAAACAAGTTTTTCTTCCGCTCGAGGATGGCTCGCACCACGAAGCAAAAGAAGATGCATTTGCGGCCCCCAAACGCATCATCATTTGCTGTGATGGTACTTGGCAGTCCTCAGTGTCAGGCCTGAAGAACATCCCGTCCAATGTTACAAGACTTGCCCGTTCGATTGCTCGTAGTGGCAAGGACAAAGACGAGAAAGTATGGCAACAAGTAGTTTACTACGATGCCGGCATTGGAACAGGAGACCTGGGTCAGGCAGAAGCCAATCGACAGGGAGGTGCTGGCATTGGCTTTGTGGGCAACGTTATTGAAGCCTACAACTTCATCGTCCTAAACTATAATGTTGGTGACGAGATCTTTTGCTTTGGCTTCTCTCGAGGAGCTTATACCGCTCGCGCAGTCGCAGGTCTCGTCACTGATGTTGGTATTGTCTGCCCCAAGGACCTGCAAGATTTCCCTGACCTTTACGCCCTGTACCAGAAGAATCCTGATGGTTTCCATTTCCGCAAGTCGCAAGCTTACATGGAATGGGTCAACGGTGTGCCATCTAAGAAGGAGGCTAATGGGGGATCTCAAATTCAGTCTCAATGGGACAGTCCTCCTCATCATCATGCCCCTGAGTCGTCCAGATTCGTCAAGGTTGTCGGTGTTTTTGACACTGTTGGAAGCTTGGGTATCCCCGATTTGCCATGGACTCGTTTCAATCTCAAGTTTCTCGAGAAAGCCGTTGGGATCGCCGATCCTGGTTTTCATAACATTCATCTGAGTCCTTGTTAGTAACCCCTCTCGCACTTCATATCCTCAGAACTGACAACTTCGCAGACATTCAGCATGCTTACCATGCTTTGGCTCTGGATGAACATCGAGCACCCTTCTCGCCCAGTCTTTGGCACTTCCCAGCCAACAAGGACCATCACCCTCCCAAGCCTGCTAAGGATGTAGAACAGCTGTGGTCCGACTGGGAAAAGGTTTACAAGAACTCCAGCGCAACAAAAAAGCAGCTAGAAGATGCATGGGGTGCTGTAGTTGATGGTGCGATGTATGAACATCTCCAGGGTAATAAGTCAGAATTATTACAAGTATGGTTTCCAGGCGTACACATCAACATTGGCGGCGGCAATGATGACCTCCTCACTGAGAAGAAGAGTGATCTCGAGCGTAAGTTGTTGCATCTTCGAACTGCAGGATGTGCACTGACAAGCATAGAAATTGCAGTGATCTCATTCGCCTGGATGTGTGAGCAAGTCGCTCCTTATTTGCAGTTTGTCGAAGACGGTAGCTTGAGCGAGCTTGGAAAATCAGCAGTCCAAGACCGCTATAACCTCCTCAAACCACTCCTAACTAATATTCAAAACGGAGATGAGAAGGACTATGGCCCTGGGCCATTGTCTAGTCGCATTGCAGCCTCCTTGGACCGCACAGGTATCAAGAAAGCAGACATTCGTAAGATCCCAGAGGAGACGGTCAGCGGCTGGGCAACTGGGCCTATCGTCGACAGCTTCACCGGCGCCATGGTCGCCGGAGGTTCCGTCGACAGAGTCCCTGGTAACTATACCAAGGACGACAAGGGCGGCGAGATAGGTGATACATATGAGATGATCCATCCGTGCGTCAAGTATCGCATGAGCAAAATTCCGAGCTACAAGCCCAAAGCCCTTCGTGGCTTTGAGAGGACCGCTGATGGAGGCAAGGGGTATGTGTGGACAAAGGGCAATGTTAAGATCCCGGAATTTGTGATTAAGACGGGAGATGCTTTCTCGAGGCATGTTGCGGAGCAGGATCGCAGTGCTGGCGGAAACGCTCGGGATTTCCTCGAGCAAATTGACACATTAGTTTCCTGAGCTGTAGTTTGACTCCTTATATATCAATACGTTGACCAAGTCAGGCAAGTGGTGTTTGTGACAATCATAAGCAATTCTAGTCCACTATTGCTTCATGACACTTGTCAGGAGTATCAATAGAGTGCATGGGCATGTCCCTGGGAAATTCGCAATGGCACCCGTGACTCTCTGGTGTATCAGGGGCTTCCACATCACAAATGATGGCAGCAAGTTCACAGACAAACTCACAATGCCAGAGCTCTACTCACCGAGATTGAAGCAAATCGATTTATTCTTTTTTCATAAAACATCAGTAGTGCAAGAGCAAAGCGTCCCAAGTTCTGTCCAGGTAATGAACATGCCATCTTGATATCAAACCTGGAAAATTACAAGGGAATGACTCTGCATCCCCTGAATACAATGTGCGGTGTCCCTTATCCCCGCTATGCGCCTCAAATGCAAGATAATTCGTTATCCTCGAGTCTCGAGTTTTATCTCCCAACTCAAAAGTCTCCCTGTCATTCTTGGTATCAAAAATAGATATGTGATAACCAATCTGTAAAAGTTACGCCGTTCTTGGGTAGAAATTTCGTCAGATCTTGTTGCTAGGTAAGCCCTTCACCGATTCTGGAGCTTAGAGATCTCATCGAGGAGATCCTGAAGGTCCTGATCAGAAATCTTGTCGGCCAGTGAAGGGATGAGTGTCTTGGCCTCGTCGGCTCCCTCACAGCACAGAGAACCTAGAGATAGCTTGTTAGTATTTTCAAGACATGCATGACCTTTCAGTAAAGTCTGGAGATCGTACCCAGCTGTGCACGCTCAAACTTGGCGAGGTTCTTATGTGCGCTAAGAAGGCGTTCTACAGCCTCTACGTTCTCCTTCTGAGTGAATCGCGCAAAGTTATCGAGGTAGGTCAATGTCGAGTTTAGCATCCTAGCAAGGGTCAGTCCTGTCGCCCGCGATCTAACGGCCACGGGGGCTTAATTACTCGGTGTTATTGACGTTCCTACGATCGTTCTTTCGTTTCGCGTGAAGGGCATTTAGAACGAGCGCAGCTTCGGAGAGCGTCAAGGTGTCGACATCTTGAAACTCGCCAAGGTTCAGAACTGCGGAAGCTTCCTCATTACCAGGAGCCGCGGGCTTGGGTCGAGAGGTGCGAGGGTGGTTGACCTTTCTAGGCGCAGCAGCAGCTGGGATTTGTTGTTCGTCCTCCATTGCGAGAGCAGTTGTATAGAATGCGCTGAAGCTGGTTCTTCGATCGCGCAATATTTTCGTGTCTGCACTCGATGCGCGGATGTTGGGAGAAAGTCAGCGAATGATTGAGATTCGAATTTAGAAAAGTCGGGTGTGAATTATTGAAAGTTGAAAGACCAACCTAGAAGAATCCAGAGTTCGGAGGCTGAAAGGACGGGAAGAACAAGACAATGCAATGTACGTACCCCAGCTTAATTAGTGGGGCTGTCTTTTAGGCCAGGCATCTCCCTGAACAGAAGCACTTGCTTTCGGTGATGGAGTCGCGTGGCGGTCCCGCTGAGAGCAGCTTGTCAATCTGTCAACCTCTAAGAACGAACAACAACATAAGAAGCTCGATGGGCTCTTATAATCAGCGGAGTTCATGAGAATAATCGCTACAAGCTGTAAGGGCTTCCTGAACAACCACGGCTGGCACTAACTCTTTCATTCACAGCTCATCTCTCCCTCATCTCTCACCCTTGTTCATGGTCTCCCCTTTGATATAGATGGTTTAGTGAGCTTCAGGGGAAGCTAAACAGACTATTCATAACCAGATAAAGACCCGACCATCCAAAAGGAATCATGTGAGGCCGAATACAAACTATGATGAAGATATGTGCTAATAGGCCAGGACTATCTTTGCCCTCATCGTCATCAACAAGGCCGGAGGTTTAGTTTACAACAAAAACTTCCACGAAGGTCTTCAACAAATCAGCACAAATGATTATTTAGTTCTCGCAGGAACATTTCATGGGTAGGTAACCCTTCAGTCTTCAAATACTGCCTAAATCTCTTCGCGGGCACGTCAGAACTCACATCAATCTCCAGCGTCCACGCCATTACATCTCGTCTCAATCCTGTCAAAAACCTGCCAGGTGCAACACCGCCAGGAAACAGACCCGAGCCATCATCGGGCTTAGAGGTTCTTGAGACAGAAAACTTCCGCATGCAGTGCTTCAACACAATGACAGGGACAAAGTTCCTTCTCTTCACTGATACAACACAAGCAAATGTCGATGTCACTATCCGCAGGATCTATGACCTCTATGCAGACTATGTCATGAAGAACCCCTTCTATTCTCTTGAAATGCCTATTCGGTGTGATATTTTTGACCGGAAACTACTTTCTTACATCCGGGAGATCAATAATCGATAGACGGGTATTGGATAGATTTATGGAGTAATCGGAATCAGCATGTATCGTAATGGCTTTAATCTTCTTGTCGTCTAAACCCCTAGCCTGTGTCTATTATACATTTGCTGCAATGTTGACAGAGCTGGACCGCAATCTACTATGAAGTGTCCATCTTGTCTCCGTCGCCTTTCTTTCCGCCCTTATCTTGGTCCTTGCTGCTCGATCCCTGGTTCTCATCTTCCTCCTTGACGTCGCTCAGTGAGGCCTTCTTTGCAGCTTCTTCTTCCTCGCGAGCTGCCTTCTCCTGCCGGGCCTTTTCTTCTTCCATACTCATACGTAGAGCCAGTGCGAGCTCGGGTTCCATTGCAGGGTCGAAACCGAACTCGAATTCATCGTTACTACCACCTGCGCCTCCAGCTCCACCAGATCCGCCAGCGTTCTCCCCGAGGAGGATGGGGGTCGAAATGAGTTGGTCGCTAAGAAGCTTGCTGCTGGGAGGAATGACGACCAAGTGGCAGCCTTCGTTGGTCTTGACGGTGTCAATAAAGAGCTGTAGCTTGTTCTTGGTGCTGTCGTCATCGAGATCGCCGAACAGTACAAAGTCGACTGAAATGTTGGCTTTCTTCATCTTCTTTGCGAGCGTGGTAAGCTCCTTCTCTGATTCCTCAACGGGGGAGCAGACAAAGACTATTATTCGTTGACGTTGGGATCGGTTCTGGCGATGCTTCAAGGCAAGCTAAAGAAACGTCAGTACATGATACCCCCATATTCAGCCGTGCTCAGACTTACAGTAGCCACCTGGATACCCGTCTTGAGATGGGATGAGCCTCCAATCTTCTTCTTCGTCCTGTGAAGGCCCTCGAGGATCTTGCCCTGCTCGGTGGTGAGAGTCACCAACACTTCAGGTCCTTTGCCTCCCATACTCATCAAGCCAACGGATGATTCAGGGTTTCCTTGTGTGATGGTCTGAAAGGTGATGTTGACAGCGTCGACTTGCGATTCAAATCGAGTAGGTTGATAGTCGCCATTTCTACTGCTCTCGCTGTTGTCTACGACAACCATAACCGCCTCAAGAACCATATTGGGTGCTCTTGTTGTTCTATAGCTGTGAAAATATCGTATGCAGCTATAGGAGTTTGTGGCAAGTGTGTGCGTGGAGGAAGTGTTTGATATTGGTGTTGAGCTTGGTTGATAGTGAGAAAGTCAAGCTCCCAGTGTCGTAACGCAGTTCAGCCTGGCGGAGTGTAGCTCGATGATGTGAAGTAGTGCTACTTGGTTACTGCGGAGATCACTGTGCACCGACGTGTACCTATACCATGTTGACAGCGCTACCAATTGCTTGCGCCAGAGCAGCTAGTTAGCTTACCTAATATGAAGACCCACATACTTTGTTTACTTCCCGCGAGCTCCACCTCTAACCAACGCGCCTGGGGTAGACCACTGCAACTTCCGATACATTTTCAGCACTTTTTAGCACTTGTCTATAAACACATTCAGCGCTGATAATAACGATGGCTCCAGTAAATCCCAAAAAGCAGCTTGCTGAGTCCCCTCTCAAGAAGACCATGGTTGAACATGTTCCTCTGCACAGTGCAAGCCCTTCGGCGCAACCAAGAAGCCCCATCAGAAAGCGAACGCCGGGTGCTATCACGATGCAACAAAAACAGGCTATGATCGATAACATGCAACTCGAGAGTATGTGGTTATTGATTTGTCACGAGACACACTGCTGACGATCTCTTAGTTACAGAACGCGCTCGCCGATTAAGAGCCCAATACAATTATATGGCAACAACAGTTCGCTCCCGTATCGAAATGCGACTCAACCGCGTCCCCATGTCAATGAGAAATATCAAGATGGGAGACTTGCTACAGAAATTCATGGATCAGGAGCAACAACGAGCCGCGAAATCGACCGCTATACGAAAACAAACAGCAACATGGGCAGCAAGTCCGCCAAAGCAGATTCAATCGGTGGCAAATAATTTGAAACCCGCGCCACGCACAAAGAAGCGCATGAGGTATGCATAATATGCAACCTTGAATTCGTAAACTAACAAGAATCCAGTGATGCAATCTCAGGAGACAAAGAAAACGAGGTCGAGCATACCGAGACTGCTAAGAAGAGGGCTCGAGCTGCAACAACCACGGACGTGTCACATGCCCGATCAGGGCAAATTTTGTCGCCAACATCCTCTAACTCACGAATGGCAAATCGGCCTCCATCGCCTACTAAGTCTGGCATTGCACGACCAGCTTCGCCATTGAAGCGCCCGGCTACAGCTTCTGGTATGCTGTCAAACATGGTGGAAAAGGTAAAGGCAACGCGAGCTGGCGCTGGCGCTGGACACAAGATGACGACAAACTCTACCACAAGCTCAATGTCGACCAACAGCACTGCTGCCACCAGAAATAAGAAGGCAGTACCAGCAACAAATACTACTTCAAGAGCGCCTAGTTCTCGACCAGGTACACGAACCACGCGTAGATCCATTGCCAACAGCGAGTCCAGTGAGTCGAGCAATGGCACCGTGATAAGGAAGGGGCCCGCAGCCAAGAGTGCTCCGGTCAAAAGGGGTACAACATCCCGTAAGGGAACGACAGGGGCAGTTCGCAAAAACACAGCGAAGAGCACCCCTTCAACTGCAAGCACGGGTACAGGACGAACTTTACGAAAACGAGCATAGAACGAATATTGATGGAAGGTGTCACTGGAGCGTAATTGGTATATTGTTTGTCTCGATACGTATTGCAGAATCATGGTATAGGAGTTCAGGGTCGAAGCGCAAGGCGGTGCACTGGATAGCTCCATGTTACTTTTATGATATTCTTTTGAAACTGCATATGCCCATAAGAAACACAGGAGCGCGAGTGTTTCCAAAAAATACACTCTGGAATTCTCAATCACGAATGCCTTTTGGTATCTCCCAAACTTATGAACCACCCTTCTTCTTCTTCTTGTCTTCGACGAGTTCAATATGATCCTCGGGGATCTGCTTGTACTTCTCAAGCAGGAACTCTTCCAATTCAACGCTGACATCACCCTGCACAACAATTTCTTCTCCGCCACCTGGAAGCTTGGTCACTGAAGAGCCTGTAGCAAACTTCTTGCCAAGATCTTTGGCAACCTATGTTATGGTCAGTATGGGGTGATCATCCACTGAGCTAGGCAACCCACCTTCTTGAGTTCCAAGTCAAACGACTCGAGTCCTATCACAGCCGTGACAAACTTCTTCTTGTTTCGCTCAATGCGCTTGATAGTAACAACACTCTTGGCTAACAGGTCGGCATGTTTTGCCTCTGCGGCTTCGGCCTTGGCGGTCTTCTTTTGTGCGTCCTTTGCGGCTCGTTTCTGGGCCTCGACGGATAGTGATGCGGTAGCAGCCTCGAGGGCCTCTATACGGCTCAGTGTCAATGCATGTCCAGGTCCGGGACATTTTGGACTTCGTACCTGCGGACCAAATCCTGTTGTAAAGCTCTGGTTCGTTCTTTTCTAGCCACTCCTGGCACTTCTTAACGGTTCCGCCATACTCGCAGTACTACTTGGCCAATTGATCAGTTTTTGGAACTCTCTCGACGATGCGTGGATTCGTAAAAGGAGATTTTTACCTCGGGGGGTAGAGTGCAAACTGTGAGCAAGGTTGTGTCAGCTATTGATTCCCGCTTTGTATCATAATCAACCAAACGCCATTATAAAAGAACATACCGCCACAATACTTGACAATACGACCCTGGGGCTCGCCCTCAGGTTGCTCAACGTCAGCCATAGAGATCTCAATCTGTATGCTATAATAGTAAGTGAATGCAAAGAGCTTGGTGGAAAAAAAAGGTTATAGTTTATATGGAAGCGATACACGCGTTTCTTTGCTCGTGCTAGATTGATCTTGCTTAACCTATGGCGGGGTAAATTTCATGGAGGGGCACTTGGGCCTTGTCCCAAGCAAGGTGAGCCAAGGTGAACCGGCCAAGGTGAGTAAGGTGAGTGAGCTAAGCCCAAGTGCATACAAGACTTGCTTCATCTAACCCACAGTGGGCAGAGTTGGGGCCTGAGGCACACATGCTTGGCCTGCCGACTTTAGTAGATGGATCCCTGATCCCCAAACAAACCGCAATACAAGACTCATCCATGCAACACGATGTAACAAACGAGGACTACGGAGTACGCGTTGGTGATGATGCCGATAAGGTTGCATTGAAATTATATGCGCGCTTGCTTGTATCGACGGGATCTCGGCCCCCACAGCCAAGAGGGAGCGGATGCTTACCGAACCAACATCATGAGCCTCCTTAAGATCGTCGTGAAGTCGACCATGACTTACGTCACTTGTTCAATATTGTGGGCTGGCTTTTGGATCGAAAAGCATAAAAAACAATCACCTCACATCTCGGCGGTTGCCTCATCTCACAACGTTTGATCGATCAAACCATGGCCTGCCAAGCTGGCCATCCTCATTTCATCTTGAACTGTCTACGGCCAGTGATCTGTCCAAACGAGGCTACGCTCATTCAATGACATCCAAGTTGTTCGGAAATCGCTCCTTTCGGCCAGCTCTGTTGCATGACTTGTATCAATCGAGCGACCTCATGGCCTCTTTGTTCATGCGCTCGGGCAGTGCTATCACAAAATGTTTCTGCATTCAAGCAACTTGAGAGACGCAGGCCAAGAGGCAGTCCTGGCAGTTAGCCGCCGAAGAAACAACTTTACGGCTAATTGGCCCTACAGCGGTAACAATGGACCAATAGTCTCTCACGCCTGTAACTGTCATCACAACTTTCGCGCGCGCAACAGGTTCTACCCCTGTCAATCGCTGTCAGCCAAAAATAGAAATCCACGATTATGCTTCCTATTGGCTATTTGAACATATTAGTTGTTCAATAGCGGGGATCAACCGACCTAGTGGCCGGGAATGGATGCTACCTTGATGCAACCTCTTCTCGTCTTGTCTACCGCCAACAAACTTCACATAGCTCTCGCAGCCTTGTTTGCCAGTCAGGTTCTCCAGTAGGATATTGGCGCTCTCAGGCCCCGCCTCTACCACGCTTCATGTGCGGCACGCTACCATGTCTGTCGACGCATCGGCCCACCTAGACGTGGAGTTGGGATGTGCTACTGCAAGTGCGTGCCGCCCAACTCATTCTAAGCCCACACTTCGGATAGCCGCTCCAGCGAGTATTGGTGATTCTGGACCAGTCCTCGGGCTTTAAGACTATGACAATCCCCCGGCCAGGAGTCTGGCCCCCTTCTTCCGCATTCTCTTCTTTACGTCTTCAGCCTTCCGTGCTGTGTCACTTCACAGATCTGCATAGAGACTTCGTTGATCGAGGCATCCTGTCGTTTTCACACACTTAATACTGACGCCGGTCGTCGACCATATCTTACCATAACGACTAATACATAGCCTTCTTATTGCGTTGAGCCCCCGGGCAGGAGTCAGATATCGGGAATAACTGATAGATACGCAACATGGCTGATACACAAAACCGATACTACCCCCTGGACTCTTCGCTGGCCCGGAAGCACAGGGGGAGACTTAATCCTATAATTGAGGAGGATAGCGATGATGGTATGGTTCAAAACGGAGGTCGCAGGACGAGACGCGCAGGCAATGCCCAACTCAAGATTGAGGCATGGCTAACACCGATGAGCGACCACTTCCCTACACCAAGAGGAATGAACTATCTTTCTGCTCCTATTCTCCCATCATCACCTTCAACCGACTCGGCTGCCGACACTTCACCAACCACATCCAGCAACCCCTGGAACCGCCATAGTGTCGCCACCGAGGCCACGGAATTCGAGGATCTCTACGATGTGACTGATGATGAAGAGGATATGCTCAAGCGAAAAGCGTCTGCTAGGTCGAGGCAGGTCCCTTCCAAGCAACCAACCCCGCTTGTCATTCCAGCGGCACACGATAACTCTGTTGAGACGTGGTCTGCTGTGGACAACATGAAGAAGTCGATGACCTCTCCAGTCCCTCTGACCCCTTCTGTCAAACTGACAATGTCACCTGCTCAGATGGAGTTCATGCATGAGCAACATGCAGCAGAGACACCAACCATGTCAGCCCCCCCATCTTTGGATGGGAGTTTGACTTCTGAGCAGCTCGCGGCTATGAGTGCTCCGCCCACACCCATAATCGGTAATGAGGATTTAAACACCCAAGATGCTTGGGCTGGTGTTCAACTACAACCCGGCGCTCTTGCTACCCTCCACGCCCTTGCCAGTGGCGAGGAGAGCCTCCATGAACAGCCGTCTCAAGTTCTTGAGGTGCCTGAGCAACATTCTGTGCAGCCAACTGTTGAGATGCGACAACAGCCACTGCGACTCATCACCAGTTTCCAGTCGCAGCCAGCTATCAACAGGGCCTTCTCTCCTAACCCTAACCGTCAGTCTCTTGCAGACTTGACAAAGCTTGATATTCCATCTCCAGGCGGTTTCTTCTCCGGTTTATCTCCCCGAAGCCGAAACACATGGCACATGCCCTCCAAGTCCCCTGAGGATATGCCACCACCTACGTCCACCACCGCTGAACAGTTCTACCGGTGTCCCTGGAACATGGATGCTTCGGTTCCCCCTGTCCCTAAGCGTAAGGAACTCGTTGAGGATTTTTATCGTAGTGTCAGGTTTACACCCGCCCCCACTGTGCCCATCGTTGAGCAAGTCGTTGAGCTCAAGGAGGAGGATGACTTCTCAGACGACATGCCCACTGCTCGACCCGTCTTCGAGCACAAGACTGCTCCCTCTACTGTCGAGTCCGCCAACACCCCAGCTTCACCCCAGGCTGAGGATGCTCCCACCGAGATTGTGGTCGACTACGATCCTGAGTACGCTCGCAAGCAACAAAAGGAGGCTCTCTCCCATTTTGATCGCACTGAGCTTTGGCTCATGGCCCAACGATCTTACCTTCGTGGTGTCCAAGATGAGTCAACCGAGGACGACGGTGCGCTCAACACCATCACTGAGGAGGCTGAGGAGGAGATTGAAGCTACTCAAATTCAAACTGAACTTCCTCCCCTCAAGATTCAGCCAGAAACTTCCATTGCTCCTGTCAAGAAGAGCGTTCGTTTCTCCAACCTTGTCTCAACTTCTGATCACCCCAAGCGTCTGCCTTCCATGCTCGTCCGACGTGAGTCTGCCTACTATCGGGCATTTCAAGACTATATCATCCGCATCCAGCGCCAAGATGTATTTGTCCACCAGCTTGCTCGATTTGAGGCCATCCAGGCTCAGCGTGTTTCCCTCAAGGAGTCTCACCGCAACCAGCTTCTCGGCAAGTACCAGCTGAGCGTCGTTCCCCAGTCCGCCAAGAAGAGACTCAGCGCCAATGTTGCTCGTGGCGATGATAACATCATTGACGACCCTGAGAAGCTCCGCCGAGAGAAGGAAGTTGAGGCCATGAACCAAATGACCGTTGCTGCGTGGCATGTTGCCGCCATGAAGATGCTCAACGGTGGTCGCCTCATTTCTGCTCCAGTGACCAAACGACTTGCTCGTCTTTCTCGTGCAGCCCCTGGACATGGCAGCACTACTCGCGAGCGCGCTAGAGTCCTTGACTTGGGCGGGCAGACTACCTGCGACTGGGCGTGGCACTGCGCGCTCCAGTACCCCAACACTAAGGTCTACACTGTCACAACCAAGTCCATTCGTCAACTTTCCAACTGCAATGTCCGCGGTCCCCCCAACCATCGACAAGTTGCTGTTGAGAAGTTTTCTCGTCTCCCTTTCTCAGACAACCATTTCGATCTCATTTCTGCCCGAGAGCTTCACAGCATCCTCAAGCTTTTTGGTGAGAACGGGGAAGACGAATGGGACACCTGTCTCAAGGAGTGCATGCGCGTTCTCAAGCCTGGTGGCTATCTTGATTTCTCACTCTTGGATTCGGACATCATCAACGCTGGTCCCGTTGGACTGGCAAAGAGCGTTGAGTTCGGCTTTGCCCTCAAGACTCTTGGTTATGACCCTAATCCTACCAAGCTTTGGCTTGGTCGCCTGGCCCGTGCCGGCTTCCAAGATACTCGCCGCATTTGGATGTGTCTGCCCATGGGTGCCAGGCGAAATATGTTCAAGCCTCCTACCCCTCCTTTGAAGGATAGCCCTAATGGCCAGGATGTCAAGACCTGCCAGATGGACGCCATGGTTATGGGAAGCAGTGATGATATTGCTAGCGCTTGCAGTATTGCTGGCGGCTGGAACTGGGAGCGGTGGCTCCTCCGATGTGAGATGGAGAAGGTTGCTGGTGAGCTCCGGCTCGCCGATACTACTACTACTGGAACTGCCATGGAGGAGGCTGGCAAATGTCTGGATGGCGTTGCTGCCGTGTTCGAGGAGGGCCGAAACTGCAAGTCCGGCTTTCGAATGCTCAACGGTTATGCTCAGAAGCCCAAGGCTGGTACTGAGACCATCAAGATTGCTCTCTGTGAGTGATCTGCTAAACATTGAAGATTCTCTTTTGTCAACTCGCACTCGCTCGACACTTTTCATACATAGATGAGGATTTATTTTTTGGGATTCGATATAGGAGAGGACACAATAACTAAGTATGAGAGATGATGTTGGGATGCGTGATGATTTCACGCGTAATGGCGGGTCGTTAGGTCAAGTTGCATGTGCTTGGCGAATGGGTTGTAGGATACCATTGTAAATAGTACAGAACATGGTGTTGGGATTCTACTTGATGGAATAAAGGTTTCTTTTGTACGAAGATTACTTGAACAGGAATGAAAATATCGATAGGAACAACACAACTTAATTATACAGCTCAAAACCAACGACGGAGTGTCGCTCATCAAGTCAGGCCAACATTGAAAGTGTGTGAGATTGGTCTTACAAGACAATGGACAAATGCCAACTTGTGTCATCTCATCATAAGTCAGGAAGAGATCCTCTGATCTAACCTTGGTAATCTATATGATAAATGGAAAATTAAGCATGAGTGATCATATCCTAAACTCGTATTAAGGGTGAAAAATAATCCATAGTATAGTATTCATGGATATATGGCACAACACATAATTATCTATGTTAGATTATGCCTTCAAGAAACTTTATTATTATGTTGACTATGTCTTTGCCCTCGTTGACGTAATGCTACACTAGTAATATGAACATTGCAAAATATATCAAATATCGATTCTCATTAATATATCATATAATGGACGGATCTGATAAAGTCATTTGTGTTCACATACTCTTGCTATAATTCAGGGTAGGTCATAGTCTTACATCAACACATGGTAAGCTAAGTACGATGTAGGCGGCGACAGACTGCATGGTGCAATGCACTTTAAAATAAAACCAGATGAAAATGGCCACATAAATCATCTAGAGGCATAGTGCATGATCAAGTAACACTCTATTATTGTCAACCATTTTGCTACCTTGTCTGTTGCTTTTCTGATGCACTCTGGCTTAGACCAATAATTAAGGCCAGAGACAAATGGATGTTCTGGAATGGGAAAGGCTGGGTGGGCAAAAAACGGGGACCCACATTAGCCGACAGCTTCAATCGAGTAGCTTCATGACCATCATTGACGACTACACGGACGCCTAAAACCATCACCACCAAAGTCAGTCGACATATCACATCGGATCGATTCGTCCACGCTCGCCCCGAAAATATACATTCGCAATGTCGAACAACAACTGGCAGGAGGAAGCCATGCGCCGCCTTCGACAGATGCAGCAGGCTCGTGGTGGTGTTGGAGGAGGTGGCCCTCAGATGCCTCGAGCAGCCGGTGGTGCCCTCTTCGGCGGTCTACTACTCGCTGGTGGCGCTCTCTTCCTGTCAAACTCCCTATTCAACGTCGATGGTGGTCACAGAGCCATCAAGTACCAGAGGCTAACTGGTGTGAGCAAGGAGATCTACAATGAAGGTGCGAGAAAACGAACTTCGGAGGATTCGGCTCAGACACTTACTTGGGCAAACAGGAACGCACATCAACATCCCTTGGTTTGAGACACCAATTGTGTACGATGTCCGAGCAAAGCCACGCAATGTTGCGTCTCTGACCGGAACCAAGGATCTGCAGATGGTCAACATCACCTGCCGTGTGCTCTCTCGCCCACAGATTGATGCTCTGCCTCAGATCTACCGTACACTAGGCACCGACTACGACGAACGTGTGCTGCCGTCTATTGTCAATGAAGTTCTCAAGAGTGTTGTTGCTCAGTTCAACGCTAGCCAGCTCATCACACAGCGAGAGAATGTTGCCAGGCTGGTTCGAGAGAACCTTGCTCGACGAGCTGCTCGATTCAACATTCTCCTCGACGACGTATCTCTAACTGTAAGCAAATAATCCCATACTTGAACAAGAGCATCTGATCTAACTGACATCCCGTAGCACCTTGCCTTCTCTCCCGAATTCACAGCTGCTGTCGAGGCTAAGCAGGTTGCCCAGCAAGAGGCGCAACGAGCTGCTTTCATCGTCGACAAGGCTCGACAGGAGAAGCAGGCCATGGTTGTCAAGGCGCAGGGTGAGGCTCGCTCTGCTGAACTGATTGGTGAGGCTATCAAGAAGAACAAGGCCTATGTTGAGCTCAAGAAGATCGAGAACGCTCGACAGATTGCTGCTCAGCTCCAAGAGGCTGGCTCTAAGAACAGACTTATGCTTGACTCTGAGGGTCTGGGTCTCAATGTCTTTGACAATAATGACAAGAACTGATCGGATGATATGGACGGATGAGCCGCGAACGAGGAGAGGTGCTTATGGATTTTTAATGAACTTCTCCACTGTATGTCTACCGAAAGGATTGTACTATTAGGAATAATGAGGTAGAAAAAGTCGAACTACCAATTCTGCTCTCCTGCAAACGATTTCATAGAATTTGGTCTTAATCCACCAACGACAAGTGAACCACTCCTGATGAGCAAATACGCGAAACAGTAGTTGAGTCTCGAAACTCCGCTCTTGACACATAGACATAAGTGAGTATCTACCTATGCAAATATTGGATCTTCAATCTTAGCAAGATCGTATTCGCTGAAGGCTTCTAACCATCATGAGCCGCAGAACTCACAATAGGAGGTACTGAGGTACAGTGCCTAAGGTAGTAGGCATATCGCCGAGGTAGGCAACAGCTCCAGTCACTGCAAGGATCGCCCCTCCCCCTCCGTCAGTGTTAGTTAGCCCATAACCCCACCATGAATCAATCAAGCTCAGTCAGCCCAACAGTCGCCAATGCTTTGACCTTCACATCAGCCTCGCATACTCGAAACCTACGCGACGCTTTTTTCTTTGCTCTTTGCAAACTCTTGTAAAATCCCTCGAACACACAACACCCCCGGGTCCTCACCACAGCCGCCAAAATGTTGATCAAGTACGTCACACGCCGGAAATTCGACGTCTTGATGGCAAACATGGGAGCAAACTAACACTGCGATAACTAGGGTCCGCACATTGACCGGCAAGGAGATCGAGCTGGATATTGAGTCAGACTACAAAGTAAATATCGAAAGGCGCCAGACAATAGAAACAGAGAGATCTCAGCTGACCGCTTGTAGGTCTCCCAGATCAAGGAAAAGGTCGAGGAGAAGGAGGGTATCCCGCCCGTCCAACAGCGACTTATCCATGGCGGCAAGCAAATGTACGTTCCCATACAAACTTTTGAACGAACAGCATGTCTTCCAGTATGCTAACGCACCCTGTCTAGGACTGACGACAAGACTGCTGCCGAATATAATCTCTCCGCTGGTGACACTCTCCATCTCGTTCTCGCCCTTAGAGGAGGACGATGGATGGCATAAACACATCGAACGAATATTTGAGCGAACATAGTGGACCTCATCCCGACTTAACGAGTTCGTCGCTCGACAACCGAGGATGACGAGGGATCACTGTACTAGGTAGAATGACTGAGCACTTTACAACAGCTGTTGAACCCACGGGATCATGATGTCGAGTCAGCTGGAGCAGTCATGCGCGAACACTGCTGCTGGTATCAAACACTTTCAGAAGACACGGTGATAATACCAAAAGATACTACAAAGTCATTCTCATTGATTAAGCATCCCGTTTTAGCAAGCCTGGCTATGCTCATATTTTGCTTGTGGTCTTGATGCTATCATACACACCGCAAATTGGCACATGCGCCAACCTCGATATTCCATTCTATTCCCAGTCTAATTCCACGATTTATGGACTATTAGTCCGTTGCCATTGTTGTCATTCGCTTATAGCCGTTTGGTTCCCTTGATATGGCCCGTTATACACTGTACTCCCGTAATGCAAATGGGATTGGGAATTACCCCTCGAATAAACCTCCCTACAAACCGTGCCAAACATAAAAAAAACAAAAACAAAAACAAAGAATTGCTCTCTTGGATCTCATGCTCTTTTCTTAGGCTTCATGAAGACATCCGTAGCCTTGCGCTTGCGTGGTCCGATGCCCGGATTAGGTCGTGTATTTGTGAGACGTGTAGGTGAAGACTGTTCGGTTGGCTCTGGAGAAAGAGATATGTGCTTCTGTTGAGGGGTAGGAGATAACGACTTTCTAGCTGAAGGGGCCACTCTGGGCCTTGAAGATGTTGTGGTTTGAGGCTTAGGACCCTTATAGCTGTTGGATAGAAGACCAGTGCGTTTGACCTTGCTTGTAGATTCGCTGTGTCCAGCAGCAGGCTTCAGAGGAGATAACGATACATGAGACGAAGCCTTTCGACGGGGTGCCGGCTGCTCATCGTCAAACAGATCATCCCCATCTTCCGAATCAGAGTCCGAGATATATTGCGCTCGTGCCTCATGGGTTTCAACTACATCAGATACTGTTGATTTTGGTGGAGGAGGGGGCGGAGGTCGGATGGTTGGCTTGGCGGCTCTCTGATAGTCGCCCACCATAGCCGCAGGCGCCTTGCGGAGTTTTGTGATAGCGTTTGATGCTTGTGTTGGCCTTGACAATGCGCCGTGGATACTGGCAATCTCCTTCGTCTCTCGTCGGACTTTGCGCATGACGCTTGCACCATTATGAGTCTTGGTACGACTTCCCCTGTTGAAAGCCAGCGTACTTCCATTGGAGTCTCGCGCTCCAAATCCCCAAGCCTTCTTTGGCCCGACTCTGCCTCCTCGGGGCAAGAGTCTTCTGTCATCGACAATCTTGCTGGTGTTCTTCTCCTTGTCCTCCTTGAGTCCCATGAGAGCATTCTTGAGCTTCGCCTCACTTTCCAAGAGGGCCTTCTGGTGATCTGACTTGTATTTCTCATACACGCGATACCATTTAGTTGGGTTTGGTGGTTTGTATGCCTTTTGCTTGACTTCCATAGGAAACTCATGCTTGATAAGCTTCAGCCATACCTCGCCTGTCTCGCCCTGGATTTGAGGTGAGTTCAGTTCGATAGTTCGTAGTTGTTTCGCGTTATCGATCTTGAGGAGAAGGAGGCGGACGGCTTTATAAGGAAGATAGTCGCCAACACTGTCGAGTTCGCGGATGTTTTTGATGCATGCCGCAGTGGCAAGTTCCAACAGAGACTTGGGTGGCATCTTGAAACTCGGGGTAACGTGTCAAGAGTTCGTTCATAAGTTTCGTAAGTCCATGCGATTCTGATGGTGTGTATATGGGGAGATATGTGGAGGGTTCCGTGATAATTGTAGCGACGCCTGAGTACGGAGTAGCAGTGTTGAAGTTGAGGAGTAAGACGGAATAAGGCGGCGCAGGGTTATATAAGGTAAGGGGGTAGCACAGTGGAAGAAAGAAGAGTGATTAAGTGTTGAGCTCCTTAAAAAGGCAGCCGAGCATTGCTATAAAGAAAGCGACAACATCGTAAATGTGTGATGTTCCGGGAGAGTTGAGATCTTGAAAGTGTACTCGAAAGTCAAAGTAAGCCTTTGTAGTATACCTTACCTAGGTAGGTACCTTACCTTAGTAGGTTGGGTTTGAGCCACGACGTAGTTGTCAGGGATGTGATAGGTGAGGAACACGCTCCACTGGCAACTGGGGATTATAGGCCTCGCCTCGTCGAATTAGCGTGAAAGTAAACTGGCCGATCGTCAAGACACTCTCTCACTGGCACAAAGAACATAGAACTTACTATTAATAGGAGTGTGCTTGTAACTGGATTGGATTTCACCCGCAGCTGCTATCACTATGCCTACAATATGTAATTAATATCAGCTTTCAGTTGGTTGTAGCCTATACTGTGCGAGCTGATGGATGAACCGCACCGAACAAAGGCGATTCTGTTCCCATGATCCAATCAGAGTTCCACACCTCCATACCAATACCGTGTACATACCTCCATTATCGTACTGTACTAACATGAGAAAGGCTCGCCATGAGCGTGCCTGGGTCTCCACTCAAAGACATCATTCACGAGCTGATAACCATTCCCTGGGGCGCGCGAATCAACAAAGCGCACACAAAGCTCCTCCTTTCTGTACAGAGGCATCCTAAGCTTTGGATAGGCTTCATATCCTAAACATTTTGCACACAGTACCTATCTAAGGTCCTCCGACTTCTCGCATCTCCAAGTATTCCTTGTCCTGCACAACTTCGACCACCATCATGGCCGATTCCTTCATCAAGCAGGAGCCGTACATCAAACCCGACCCCGAGGCGTCTGGTTCTCCTGCGCAAGTTGACGAAGAAGATCTGTATGAAGATGCTGGCGACCTCGAATTCTACGACAAAAAAGCTGGCGCCTTCGAGCAACTCTACCTCGCGCGCGTTCCTCGATACATGTGGGAAGCTTGGTCTAAATTGACGGAGCGACTCGGCGACGACGACGAAATTCAGATTGGCACTCTGCGAACATGGAATGAGGAAAGGCCCGATGGCAGCCTAGATGTACGCATTCCTGATAAGACATCATGGCACCATACTGATATACATAGACCAAACTTCGCATGCTTCTCTCCGCCAACTGCCCGGAGCATCAGGTGCTGCCTCGCGAATATGATCTAGTAGTCCAAGAACAAAACGTTAGCAACCACTTCATTTTCAGCGAGGAGGATTTGCCTGGCTTTAAGGCGCGAAGCAAGGCGCGACAAGAGGCTGCCGATGCTGGCATCCCTGCCTCATTGTTGAGGCAGAAACAAGGCAACAACAACGGAGCAGAACGACCGAGCTACGACCGTAGGAGCCGATATCAACCATACTATCGCAAAGCTGTCCCGAGTAAGCTTAGTTCCGCATAGACGTGCCACGAATAGGTGCTAACAAAGCATTACAGAAAAGACAAAGATCTTTGGAAAGATTGCCTATGATGTTCGTGTTGAGCCCCATGGCAAAGATGAGGAAGAGCGGGTGCTTCAACAGAAGATTCTGGATGCAGAGGCGAACAAATCCAAGGTCCAAATCATCAGCCGACACGCAGCTTCAGCCGTAGTGAACCCTGGAACTACCCGCGCAGCCGAATTCGGAGACAGCTTCATCGTACGTTTTGTTCCCGTCCAATGTTTCATTCTCGGTTATGTTAACAAACGTCACAGAAAAACATCGCTGCCACAGCCAAGCCAAAGAAGGGCGAGGTGTTCAAGGCAGCCCGTATTCCAGAGAACCAGCTTTTGGATCTCATTTTCGATTGTTTCCGCCAGTATCAGTATTGGTCAGTGAAGGCTTTGCGACAAAAGCTTCAGCAACCCGAACAATACCTTCGACAGGTGCTCGAGAAGATTGCTGTTCTCAACAAGAGTGGCCGGTTCGCCAACCAGTATTGCCTGAGCGATGCCTACCGTGACAAGGGTGGCGCAGAGGCCCAGGAGGCTGCTGCTGAACCTGCTGATGACGATGAGGACGATGCGGAGATGGAGGATGTGTTGCCCGTTTCCTAGTACCAGCATCGACGGACCTCTTAAAAGAGGACAAAAAGGGGTAATATTTCACTTCAAGGATAACGAACGGAGGATATCATTTAATGTGGTGTTCGAAGGATTCAGGGTAGGGTTTTTAGAGCGGCGATACCCTTCTACAGTCTTATAGATTACCAGTTGTAATCAATCATCTAGCGAAATGTTCTGAGAGCCGTGATTCGCTCGTCAACTGAAGCTATCTTTATTTTATCCGATCTGAGATTGAACTTGGACTATAGCATTCTTGGCTGGGCTACTCTCGCACTTGGTTATCATGATCCACTCGCTTTTGTTCTAGATCATAACTACCTACGTAATAACTTCCCCGCAGTAACCAATGCAATCTAAACTGGTCGGAGGCGAGGTTCTTTCTGATTGTTATAAGACCGGATCAGCTGCTGTCCAAGGGCTGAAATCACACTCTTTGCTCAGATGTATGCATTCGTATACACTCTTCTCCCCTTAATCACCCGAACAACCCCGCTTATGACCAAGGCTCGAGACAACATTTACTATCCGACCTGTCTCAAGATGCATCTGGTATTCGACTTTGATGGCACAATCACCCAAGAAGATTCTATCGGGGAGCTTGCTCGCTCAGCTCTCGAGATACAGAGGAATAAATATGGCCATGACCTCCAGACTTCTTGGGACCAAGTGGTGCAATCCTATGTTGCCGATTACAGACACTACAAAGACAACCATCCATCACCAGAGTTTACTCGAACATCTGTGGATCATGAGATCGAATTCCTATCAGGAATGAAAGACGTGGAAGAGACGTCTCTACGACGCATTGCTGACTCACGCATCTTTGCTGGTCTAGACGCTGAGATGTTGTCGCGAGCTGGTGCTGACGCTGTCAAGGCCGGCAGAATTAAGATCAGAGATGGATTTACGGATCTTATAACCCTTGCAAGACAGAGGGGCTGGGATGTGAGTGTCATATCGGTCAATTGGTCCCGGGCCTTTCTACGAGGAGCTCTTTTACCGCATAAAATTGAGGTTATTGCCAACGAACCGGCTTCAGATGGAACAATAAAAGGACCAGAATTTTTCGAGGGGAGAATGACCAATGTGTGCGAGAAGAAGAAAGCCTTGAAACACATCATCAACGAGAAGGACGGGGAGGTGATTTATTTTGGGGACTCGACCACGGATATGCAGTGTCTGCTTACAGGAGGAGTAGTCATATCGGACGACGAGGAGTCTCCCTTGCTAAAGACTTTGAGAAGGGTCGGCATTGAAGTGCCACATATTGGAGAGAAGAGAAATGGTAAAATATCCTGGGCGAGGAACTTTCGAGAAGTACTAGATAGTGGCTTGTTAGAAGCCTAAGGCTTAGTACAAAGTTTCCGGTTTCTGAAAGAGCCCTATATCTCTTTGTTGTTGGTATTAATAGCATCTGGATGTACATGGTATTTTCAACATCAAAGCGTTTGACAAAGCGTGCATGCTCGAACTCAAGACCTGTGATGACAACCCCGGGAGCTCACGGACGCTTGCCGAATTAAGTACCTTTTAATATATTTGCGTTTCCTAGTCCATGTAATATTCACATTGGATGTGATCACTGAATGCTTTAAAAGTAACATAAGTTAAGCTGGTCCGCCACACATGATGTGTTGTTTTGTTCTGGAATTACTTGTTCATGCATGTCACTTGTCACAATGAATCAACAAACAAAGCTTATATGAACACGAGAACAATTCACTCTTCCGAGACAGATATAAAAGCGATAAAATGCACGATTTTTGTCAAATTTCCTCGCTAGATCAGGGATCCCTCACCACAACCTCCAGACTCTGCAAAAGGATTATCAGTATGTGCGTCTACGGTCGAGTCGTTTTTAAATGCGCCCACGAGCGCTGGGGCATCTGCGTAAAGCGATGCCAAACAGCCAAAGACTTCAGCGATGGAAAATTAACCCATGACTGTGTCATCAAGAAGCCTCATGTACCGACTTCGCGGAGGATACAGACCAATTGCAACAAGTGTATCACCATGGATGGCAAACTCGACAGGGCAAAGAAGAGCATTGACGATGTTAAGCAAAAGCTGAAGAGAATAGAAGAGAGGAAAATCAGGGATGGACAGACGGAAGAAAACAAGATCGACAACAGCAAGAAGGTGGAGAGGAAGGATGAAAACAGGGATAGTAATGAAGTGAACTCTTGGAGTTTCGGGACGGGACTTGGGAGTATTACCGAGGAGAGCGAAGTTGAGGATGAGTCTGTAAGTGATGGAAGTAGTCGAGGCAGTTCACAAGTCTCCAGCACTGAAGGAAGTGCATAAAGCAGCAAAATCGAATGACTAACTGTCAGATTACATGGAGAAGCCCAGTAATATCTTAATTGGAAGCCTACAACTTGTCTGGCTCCCCCCAACTTTTCAGATATACGACTATAATAAAACCCCGAATTATGCACCCATTCACTTATGATTTTCTATACGTAAAACTCAGAATGTGGCAACCAAATAGACTATGATTGCCAGCGTTTTCATGGTCTATATCCTTGTAACTCTACCTCTTACCATCTTGTCGGAGCGCTGACATATTGTTTCCAACCTATTCAATAATTGCTTTATACGGCCGTTATTACTAGGCCGTCATTACTAGGACCGCCAATAGTCAGAGTTCGTACATAAGAACATCTGATGTGTTGGGCAGCAAAACTGAAGGGTTTCTTACCGCAAATGGCTATGAGTGCGAAGAATGAGTCCCGTGATGTTGGATGCATGTCACTCTATTCGAACCTGCGCCTCAGTCTTTACACCCGAGATAAACCCATAATGGCAGCTCGCTAATATCGGGCTCCCGAAACAGGAGCCAATCCGGCTTTGTCACTTGTCCCCGGATCTAAGCCACCTCCGATCTGCTCCGTGCGGGTCCGCCCCGGAGACTCAACCGCCGTCTTATTCGCCGATGAAGCCGGTTAACTGGCCTGTCAACCGTTTCCTACTTAAACGGAAGTACGCAGCGAGGCCGAGGGATCCATCTCAGCCCTCGAAGTGGTCCCATGACGGCGTTATGCGTTGCCCGAAACCCTCCATGGAGAGTTGGGCTCTCAACGAACAAGGCACCCTTGTTTGGGGGCTGAAGAGTGATGTCTTGGCAGTCAGCATCCAGGACATTTCGACAGTTCATAAACAAGCTTGACCCGCCGCTGGACGCTCAGTAACATTGCGTGCATTGCATAGTTGGGGGTCAAAGACTAGCTATATTCTTCTCGCTTAAGGAGTGCATCCAGTACCTCCCCACCAACACTATCAACTCAATCGCAACAACTCCAGATTCTCATGAATCCAGAGTTCTCCACCCCATTCATTAGGGTGGCCGTTCTTCTCAAGTTCCGCAAGATCACGCTGTCGGTCTCCGGAGGAGGCGCAAAACCGCCTTAATGGGGCTGGTACATCATGGCCTAGACCTGTTCAACTACGATCAGAAAACCTGCTCTAACCAAGTTTTGATCACTGCAAAAGATACTCCGTCTAACATTGAATATGACGAGTATGTTGTCTACAAGCGGTCAGAGGAACCTGGAGCACCATCCACCAAGCGGGATCCCTGGGTGGATGATGACGACCACATCACCCACCACTTTACTCGCGACGATGCTTCGGGAACAGCTCTTTTTGACCTAGCCTTTCGGCATGGGCATATGCTTGACCGTAAAGTCAGTACAGTCCATTGACTAGAGAGCGGTGAACTAATGGTCTGAAGGGCAGTTTTCGAAAACCAGACGATGATGAAGCACCACCAGCCGGAATGGAAGGCCGAATACGCCGGGTGTAAGTCTAAACAGTTCATGCACAAGACCTCTTGGTTAACTGAATACAGAATATGTTTTAAGCGTAAAACTATTTACGACGGTGGTCGAGATATTCTCAGCATGACGGTTGATGACCTGGCTGCCATGAACCTTCATCCTGCCACGCTGCAATACTCAACTCGAACTACCACAGAATCTAGATTTTGGTCAAAAGACAAATCCCAGCTGAGTAAGGCCCTTCAATGCCATATATAGGTCTATCTAACAATGTAGGTATTATTCTCGCATTCTCAGAGATGCCAAAGACTCCTTGTGACTTTCTGTCCATGACATACGATGTCCGTGAACGCTCCGCGACCATCCTTGTCCGACAGTCATGGGAGCCAAGACGACACAACCTCGATGACCTCGACGAATACGATCATCGTCTGGAGTCATGCAGAAATCATTGGGCGCACCCTCTGATCATGCCCGTCGTGCTTCTCCAAGTGCAATTTATGCGATGTGAAGAGGCTGTTATCGAGAACAACTCCAACGTGGCTCATTTGGAATACGATGTCAGCAACATTGCCGGCTTCGATGCTACAGAGACTGGGAGGCGTCTCAGTCGCACATTCAGCAATGGCAAAGATGGCGAGAGAATTGCCTGGGGCCCGAGCACCATGACTAAACTCATGAAAAGGGCGCATGAAGTTCTCAAGGACACCATTAAACTGCTGGATACTATTCGTTGGATGGAGAGAGCCATCAAAGTGTTGATCTTGGCCGGAGACGAGTTGAATGAGCGAATGGGAAACTATTCTAACTTCGGCAACGATCTCAGTATGTTGAGCCCCACGGTAGTCGACCCTCTAGGGGGGCCTCCTGCAGTGAGTCCAGTTCTGCCTCCCAGAGATCTCCCTAGGCTTCGATTTCCTGATGAAGTGACGGATGGTGATTCTTTGGGGCCCCATTGGCATGAGATCAGGCAGTATCTCGATGGTTTATTGCGTCTTTGCATGGGTCTTGAGACGGATAGGCGCATGTCGGAGGCCAGATGCCGTGCTCAGATCGATATGGTAAGTGGTACGGAGTCGAAAGATTGAACACCAACTAAAAGCAGTAGATCTACAGTAAGATGGCCCAAGAAGACAATATCCTGAATGCCCGAATGGCTGTAGCATCATCACGCGACAGTTCCTCGATGAAAGCTCTCGCCGTGATAACCGCCATCTTTCTACCCGGCGAATTCCTTGGAACTCTCTTCGGCATGTCCATGTTTGACTGGCTCGGCCCAGATGAAGAAGACGACGATTCCTCAAGACCTATGACAGACCAAGTCAAGGTAAACCGCTTTGGAAAACACTTTTGGAACTATTGGGCGGCCGCGATCCCACTCACTCTTCTGATTTTGTTCATCTGGCGAGCTTGGTGGGTTACCCAAGATCGATATTTCAGACGTCATCTTTCGCAAGAACTTAGCGAGGAGCGTTTCTGGACCGCTGATGGAAAGCCGCGTAAGCTAGAACGAAGTTTCATTTGGGATTTCTTCTACCTTTCGGCGAGGCGTGATGAGAAACCACGGCCAGAAGATGACTTGGCTGAGTTGGAGACCATCCATTCTGGGGCGAAGGAAGCGTATGATGGGGGTTTGACTGGGGCTACTAACATGAGGCAGAGACAGATTTTGGAGACGAGGAAATGGAGTCTTCATCAGAGAGGGACGAATGTCACGGCTTAGATGCAAACAAAGAGGGAATCGCTTTCAAGCTCTCTATGGGCACGGTCATTACTGATGAACATATCTAATTGTGAGATATGTTGTGTATAATTTAGCTATTTTTCATATAGTATTTAACAATTATGCAAAGAACGTCACAATGATTAGTTTCGAAAGACGACTTATGGTATATAAGTACCTAGGTTAGCCCAGATATCCAGGCACGTGATAATATATTACCATAATCTTCCAAGAACCACTGGTGTAAAAGTTTCAGATATCGAGTAAGCCATGAAGAGGGGTCCGTTCATAGAAAAGCATAGGATTCAATGATACTTGGCTACATCACGGCTCTACGTACTAGATGTCGCAGGTATAGGAAGTCGTCATCTTGTGTCAATACATTTGTCGATGTGGCGATTCATAGCTAAGCTAGGCTACAAGACGTCAATCCAAGATATCTCGTGTCGCGCCGTGCCGGGTTTATGGATTATAGGCTCATGCTATAGTGAACGACATGCGATTCATGCCCCTAGTTGACAAGGGGTTGGTCAAAGCGATGTCCTAGAGAGATGTCGGGGATCCGGAGAATATAACCATGTCTCAGATCACAGATAAACTGCAGAATTTTCGATGCAAACGGGGCCACCGAGAGCTTACGAATCAAGTTTGTCAATGACTGGAATGAAGGTCGTAAATTGGAACGCCATGCGAGGGTATGGCGATGGCTTCACTAGTTTAGTCTTAGGGTCAGCCATCTACAATCACGAAATTTCGTCACGAGCTCTCTACCGTAAAGAGTATGAATCAGGAACAACGAAGAGAGAAACTGTTTATTTCAAATCACCAAAGCTTGGACGTTGTGCAGGCTGATCTAGAGAGCACACGTTGAACCGATTTATCCGTTGTTCATGAGTCCAGAACGAATATCGGCGACGCCTTTGCTAACGTTTATATTCTGGATCATGATCTAGACCCTTGATACTGGGGCAGTTTATTCTGTCTTAATTTTTTTTTTGTTTTGGAGTGAAGACAATATTGAGGAGTTGCAGTTGTGAGATTATTGGAGGGGTCTCTTTGCTCCTTTCAAATGCGGGAGCGCAAGGGTAAGACGAGACATTGCCGGGAGCGGCGTCTTGTCTTTGCAGGTCCATACGATATGTACAGAAGGGTTGTTTTGGTATGATTCAGGGAGTTCTTGATTGATGTTTCTCCCTTATTTAATCTGATATATAGACAATATTCAAATCTTGAAAGGCAATTAAGGGATCCCCAGATACATCCACTTTCAAACAATCACTTGTGCTTAATTAGGAAGGGAGGGACCAGAACGCGCCAGGAACAGAAAGGAAGGTACATACAAAGATCGATCAAGCAGAAGGAGGCTTACGCAGGAACAACTATCAGGTCCCGACGCCATTCGGTTCCTAGGGAAACTCTACCTCGACCCTTCATCATCATGACCCACCCACTCACAACCACATCATGAGCTTCACGCCCACAGCCTCTTTCTCAAGCCTCCCAAACTCTACCTGGCTTCATTGTGCCGCCTTTTTCAATAACAAAAGATGCCAACTTACAAAGATTGACAGCCACCACCATGTCTTAAACTCCGACCATTTCCCCTTAGCGCCTTGAACCACTGGTTCCAGACACTAAGCTCATTCCTTATCAAGGCCCCAAGACATACCAGGTCCACGTTTTAGGGGCTTGTGGCGCTCGATAAGCTCGAATGATCTACTTGTCATGTCTCATCCGGCCTCAGGGCATTCCCAGTCGAGAACGGCATCGTCCCGACTGGAGTCCAGCGTTGCTTTCCGTAGCATCCTTGGAGGCTTCTTTAGACCAACACGCGGCCAAGCTACGCTTTCGTCGTGATGCTATACTCTTTCAGGGTCGACTACCTCCCTCATGCCTCCATTGATCAAGTGGCGTCTTTTCATCATGTCCAATGTGATAAATTTGCCTCGATTCCCTTGCCCCAAGTCCTTGGCCCCCCTTCTCTTCCAGTTGATCTCACCCTTAAGCCATTCCTTTTTCATCGCTACTCAACCCACGTCATTCGTTCCTTGACTTCATCTCATTCTTTAAAGGGTAGTGCTTCATAGATTGCTCTCCGGTTCCGTCACCCTAGTCCTTGTCTCATAACCAGCCCGGCTTCAGCATCTTGTCTCAGCTTCAACTCCCTCACAAGATAGTTGGGCCCCTTGGACTATCTGAGTACTACCTCACAAATCACGAGGTTTCACTCCTTTACAAACACCTTGTTGTTATAAGAAGCACTTATACTCGCCAACTTAAACTTAACTAGCCCATATCATCCATTCATTGTCTAGGCTTCTTTAAGTCAGAGGACATTTATTTTGCAGGCTCTCTCATCTTGAGATTCATTGCTGTGTATCAACATGCTCAAGCAACTCATTCTCATTGCACCGCTTCTGGTGCAAGCACTTGCTGTACCTGCAGTCGAGCCCAGACACCAACATCTTCATGGACACATCGAACATACACATGGGACCAAGACCAAAATGACCACGTCTGTCCGTCATGAAACAGAACAGACCGCCGCACCGCAGTTCATTCCTCCCAAGATGCCTTACGCACTTGACCCTAACACCAAAAGCCGCAAGACCACCACCGCCGCCGCTGATTCGAATAATCCTAAAGAGACTATCGTCCCTGAGTTCATCCCACCTAAGATGCCTTTCGTAGCAAAAGCATCTTGGCAAAAGTCGACTAAGGACCAGGACAGCTCTGACAAGTCCGCCTCGGTTGCATCTGTGAAGAAGAAGACGGTTGTCAAGGTTCAGGACGAAGAAGACGACAATAATGACAAACAACCAACTTTCATCCCACCTAAGGCGCCTTTCCGAGGATCTCGCAAACCTCAACAGAGTCAAGCTGCCACTCCTCGAGATACAGTTCCCCAGTTTATTCCTCCGCGAAACCCCTGGGCACAGTCTAAGCACAACACTCGTTCAATAGAGAGCGACGACCAGGACGTTTCCCAAGAAACTGCCATTCCTGATGCAGACCAGCGAGCTGCCAGTGGCGATGATGAAGTCGTTCCGGCACCTGAGCTCCTCAGGCGTGACGAGGAAGGTGCAGATAACGAATTCTTCGATGAGGAAGATGAGGACGACTACAACCCTGAGGACTTCCCAAACCTGGGTGGCCCCGAGGAAGACGAGGACGGTTCTGATGGTGAATCTGAGAATACGCCTGCCGGAAACACATCTGAGCAGGCAAGTCAGAACCCCGAGTCCACCGGTGCCCAGGATGATAGCAGTGCAAAGAACTACTTTGGTGGTGACTTTGATGATGAGGATAACGCCAATAACGCACCTACTCGCCTAGAGGCTCGGGGTGTTGGAAAGCGGAACATCCTCTACTTCACAAACTGGTGAGCTGTGGCATTTTTTTGTGCAACTAATGGGTGCTAATAATGAAGAACCAGGGGTACCTATGGGGCGAACTTCCAGCCCCAAAATCTACCGGTGAAGGAGATCACACATGTTCTATACTCCTTTGCTAAGGTGAACCCTAAAGACGGAACTGTGTAAGCATATCAACCCCATCAATATATCGTACTTGTTAACAAAGCCTTAGGCTTTCATCAGACTCTTACGCCGACACCGAAAGACTCTATAATGGTGACTCTGATAATGGTGGAAAGAACGTTTTTGGATGTGTTAAACAGCTTTACATTCTTAAGAAGAAGAACCGCAATTTAAAGGTGATTCTACTACCACGACCAAGCCGCCTAATGTGAAATTGCTAAGACGTACAAACAGGTGCTACTTTCTATCGGCGGCTGGAATAACAGCCCAGATCTCGCCACTGGTGTAAGCACACAGGACCGTCGCAAGAAGTTCATCTCTTCCGCCATAAAGCTAATCACTGACTGGGGCTTCGATGGAATTGATGTCGATTGGGAATACCCTGCAAATGCCCAAGAAGCTCGCAACTATGTCTTGATACTCTCGGGTCTCAGAAAAGCCCTCGACCAGTACTCGAAGAACAACAAACTGAACTACCATTTTATGCTTACTGTTGCTACATCAGCCGGTCCAGCAAACTATAAAGTCATGGATTTGAAAGGAATGAACCCATGGATTGACGCTTGGCACCTTATGGCGTACGACTATGCTGGCTCCTGGGATACTACCACCGGTCACCAGGCCAATGTTTTCGTTTCCAAGAAGAACCCTCTTTCAACAAAACTTGGCACTGACAAGACAATTAACGATTACCTCGCCGCGGGAGTTCCCTCAAACAAGATTCTCATGGGTATGCCTCTTTACGGGCGATCATTTCTCAAGACAGCTGGACTTGGAAAATCCTACTCGGGTGTTGGCGGCAACTCTGAGGGAACTTACCTTTACAAGGATTTGCCACGTTCTGGAGCCAAAGCTACCTACAATGCAGACCTCATAGCCAGCTATTCATATGACAGCAAGACGCGGGAACTCATTACTTACGATGATCTCAAATCGGGTCAAGCCAAAGCCGCTTATATCAACCAGCGAAACCTTGGTGGTGCTTTCTTTTGGGAGGCGAGTGGAGATAAGGTTGGATCCCAGAGCATCGTTTCTGGTGTAAAGCGCACATTGGGCACTCTTGAGACGGTCAACAATCTTTTGAAATACCCCACGAGTGCATACGCCAACATACGAGCTGGAATGCCGTCTTGATTTAGCGAACAGCGCTGGCTCCTTTTCCTTTGTGTTGGACTTTGTACGGATATGTGTTGGATGTGTTTAGAGTCTTGGCAATATTCCATTTTTCGTCTGTGTTTTGGAGATGATGTGATTGGGAACTTGTCACTGTATAGAATATAGAAAAGCCCTCGTTACCTTACATGATAGATGCTACATTCATTTGTTCACTTGAACAGCTCTTCTCATAAAAGCTGAGACAAATTTCCTTTGTCACCATGATTGTCATTCATATATATTTCCATCATAGCAGATACTATATCCTAACCCACTTCTCCAAGCAATAGTGGGACAGTTAAGATGGTAGAGCAGTGTGTCAACAAGTCGTGAACCGCGATGACCTTTCATGTTTGAGTCAATTTGGGTGCATGGTCTTGAAGATCTTATACCCAGATTTGAGTCACGTGATAGGACATTGGCGTTAGTCTAGTCACACCACAGATAAGCTTAGCTTGCATAGTAAAATTTAATCATAACAAGCTCAGTTTCACTATCCTAAGTTCTCACAGCTGCAAGGGTTTCTGCTAGCACAAGGCCAAATAATGTTAAAATCAAGCACATATGTACATGACAGACCATATTGATTATTCAACTGTAGATTTTACTTGCTTCTAGTCTACAAGCTACTTTCCTATTCCGTAGGTATAAAATCAATGTCCTACATCGGGCCTTGGTGACCTGAGACAGTACCTAAAAACTCTGAACAAAAAGCAAGTCCCATAGCCCCCCATTGCCGAAGAAAAGGAAAAGAAAACTCCATATGATAACAAAGACGCCCCATTCTCCGACGTCTTGAGAACCAGTTCCGGTCTTTCAGTAAAAACATTCTTTCCCCCTTTTCAATAGAATTCATCCTCCTCCGGCTCGCCAGACAGGGGTGCGTTCTACATATCCTGACCCTGGGGAGTTCCAGAGGTTTCGACGCCGTGGAAAGCGTCTCCAAATGCCGAGTCGTCCATGTCCATGCTGAGATCTAGACCTTCACCCAGCTCACCTGCTGCACCGTCTAACGTAGGGCCGTCAAAGTTAAGGGCATCACCTGCTGTGTCAAGGTCACCAAGAGAGCTAAAGTCGTTTTGGTCAAAGGAAACAGAACCGCCGGGTGTCCCAGCTGCTGGGGTGGCACCAGCAGATGCAGTCTTAGCCACTGACTTGGCAGTATCAATTCCTGCAGTAGTGGGTGTGTTTGCGTTTACAGAAGCGGCACCCGAGCCAGGGCCCTGATTCGCTTGGTCGTTCGCAGTGCCATCTTTGGGCACAACAACCCAATCTCCACTGCCAGTTCCTTGATCAGGCGCTGTTGTGTGATCCTTTGGTCCCTGAGTTCCGCCCATCGTCACGTCACCGCCAGAACCAACTACGGTGGCATTGGACGGTGTTCCGGGCCCAGACTGAGCGGCTGACAATTGAGGTTGAGGTGTTCCAAAGTTGTTCAGAGGTGTAGAAGTGTTGGAAATGCCAGTATGCATCTGATCCAATAATCCAGCAGCAGTGCCACCCATATCGATATCAGACTCACCAATCATGATGCCACTGTTCTGCGAGCCAGATTGCGACGGCTGACGAGAAAGTTGCGAAGCGTCAGCCTGAACAGGTTCTGGTGCTGGTGGCTGATAACCTCCATCTTGAACACGAGATACCGTCGGCTTGGTATCAACCTTCTTTCCCATAGCAGCTTCGACTTCAGATACGATCTGTTCGACTGTTTTTGTAGTGACGGGACGAGGAACAGCATCCTCATCGTGGGGGTCAACCTTGCCCTCAATTCGCCAAATCTCAGTGCCTGTACCCTCGACAGTGTTCCGAAGCTCCTTCTCCTTTGTGCTGAGGATGGAATTTTCTTTGAACTTTGCAAGAGCTGCGGCATGGTCGGCCTGCATCTTCTCTATCTCGGCCTTGGTTGACTCAATGTGATTGTGGACTCGCTTGCGAAATTCATCGGCCTTTTCGGGATCCAGCCGCCCGATGTATGGCTTCTCAGGCACGGAATTGGAGGCATCGACTCCTTGCGCGGGAAAGATGCCTTCGGTCAAGTATGCCAACTCACCCTTGAAACCGAGGTTCAAATCGGCGGGGGTGATCTGGCTTATCCTATAAGGAGACGAGAGGATCTCTTCCATCCACTCGTGGTTCTGCTGGTATCGGCTCATAGAAATCTCTCTTGGAGTAAGATGGTCAAACATATCTCCTCGCGAAACATCCTCTTCATCGTCGAAGGCAGCGTCTAGCTGAGGCATTCCTGGTAGGGGGGGCTGGCCACTCTGGCCCCCGCCGTGCCTCGCTCGTTTAGCAGGAGGACCCGGTGCGGGTTGTGTGGGATATGCCATCTGTTGAGGAACGCCTCGAGGTGCCATTTGTGGAGGTACCGGCTGACGGGTGAGATCAGGCAGGGTAGGCCAGTTGACTCGGTCGGATAACATGAATTCCTTGCGACGAATCTGGCCAGCGCGCTGCAAAAAGTGGCGCTGCTGCATGATGCTGTTGACTCTTTCGTCAAAGGGAATCATGGAGACAGGAACTCTGTCATTCGGTTCGGCGGGTCCGTAATGCACAATGAAGAGGCCGACGTCTGGCTGAGGAGGATTAGGATGTCCGGGGATAGGGACTAGTCGGCATCGTCGACGGGCGTGGAGAGCATACTGCTCGCCGGGAATGTAACCAGCTTTCTGATAGTAAATCTCAAGCATCTAGTGAGGTTCAGCAGGCTGTCCCTTTGTGCAATTTTCATCTTGTCCTTACCAGTCCATTGCCCAGATCATGCTTGTAGACCTGCTCTGGAGGCGCCCAGACATAACCATCGGTGGCGAAGGTCGTCCCCAAACGCTGAAGGGGCTGCCAGGTCAAGAGTATCGTGCCGTCTGTAGGCTTATCGAGATATGTCCAGAAAAAGGGCGCCCGGTCTCTCGCGACTTGTGGTGCAGCCATAAGCCATTTAGCGACCTCATTTAGGTCAAGTCGAGGCATCACAGGGTATCGAAATGAAGAGATCAGATGAACGTGGGGCATCTAAAGGACTGTCAGAAGGATGTTGCGATGTCACTGCATCGTTACGCGTATGCATTACATACAAGGTCCTGAGGGACGCCCTGGCTGGGATCCGGTTGAGCCATAGTGGGCGAGCGTCGCGATGGACGATATTAGGCGTGTTGGTATATATGACTACGCGATTGATGATCTCCAGGTATGCGCGTTGCTAGTCATTCAGCGTACTGAAAATGCTAAGATGGGTTGACTCTGAGAAGGTGAAAGGATGGCGTGGCGCAATTCACGATATGACTTGCGATGGAGTTGTTAGAAGTCAATGCCCTTGCGCGGCTCCAAACTTCTCGCGACGAGGCTGCGAACGTGCAGATGGCCAATCAGAGCTATGAAGCTGGGCATGTAAAAGCGGGTCTCGAGCTCCTGTCTTCCATGGGAAAAGAACGAGGTCGTTAAGTAAGTTCTGGTGATTTATATAACTTGATCCTTGATAGGTAGATGGTATGATATTGTGTTAGACCGCGAGGAAGAATGATCTTCAAAAGTTTGAGCAGTGCGGATGAAGATTCTCATACAAGTAAATCATTGTGAAGCAACTTCGCTTCATATTGTCGCGCGAACAATAAATTGAGTCCAACAACGGTTATCACGATCAGCAACTCACTTATCACCGATTTGTGTATTTCATTAGAAAAACATTATTTTATTTTATTTTCATGCTTCTCATCGGGTTCTAAACACAAACCCGAATTTCATCACTTAAGCTTTCTAAATCCGTACCAGCCCATTCATCATTATCCTTGCAGCGTTACCATGTTCTGTGTCCCAAAGCACAGATTTTTATAAAAACGCAGCGATCGAGCTTCGTACAGCCCGGTGGTATTCATTCTTTAACCAATCCAAATTCCATCTCTTACCCCGACAAGCAACTTAAGCCTGGTAAGTAGAAGCAGAGACGTTACCGCCACGGCCGGTCCAGTTGACGTGAATGTCCTGGCCATTGGGGTACTTGTCGCTAGCGTTCTCGGGCTTGATGCGGAAGGTGTGAGCACCGAAGTAGTCACGCTGAGCCTGGAGAAGGTTGGCGGGGAGGTCCTTGGTGCGGTAACCGTCGAACCAAGACAAAGCGGTAGAGAAGGCGGGGGTGGGGATACCAAGGAGGGCAGCCTTGGAAACAACGTCTCGCCAGCCGGGCTGAGCCTTGTGGATGGCCTTGTTGAAGAAGTCATCGAACAGAAGGTTCTGGAGGTCAGGCTGGGAGCGATAGGCGTGGGTGATGTCCTTGAGGAAGACGGATCGGATAATGCAACCACCTCGCCACATGAGGGCAATGGAAGGCTTGTTGAGCTTCCAGTTGAACTCACGAGCAGCTTCCTGCATGAGCATGAAGCCCTGAGCGTAAGAGATAATCTTGGAGGCGTACAGGGCCTGCTCGAGATCCTCGAGGAACTGCTCCTTGTCGCCCTCGAACTTGGTTGTTCGGCTGACGAACTCAAGCTTGGTGGAAGCGGTGGCACGCTCGTCCTTGATGGCAGACAGGCATCGGGCAAGGACAGCCTCGGCGATGAGGGTCACGGGCTGGCCAAGGTCAAGAGCGTTGACAGCGGTCCACTTACCGGTACCCTTCTGACCGGCCTTGTCGAGAATCTTCTCAACGAGGGCAGTGCCATCATCGTCGTTGAAGTACATGATATCTCGGGTGATCTCAATCAGGAAAGAGTCCAGAACACCCTTGTTCCACTTGGCAAAGACGTCGCCGATCTCCTTGCTTGAGAGACCGAGACCGCGCTTCATGATGTCGTAAGCCTAGTAATACTTAGTTGGTCTTCTGAGTGAGGTAGCCCTTGTCTCTATCTCTTCATACCTCGCAGATAAGTTGCATATCACCGTACTCAATACCGTTGTGAACCATCTTGACGTAGTGACCAGCGCCCTCGTCGCCAACCCACTCACAGCAAGCCTCGCCGTCGCTCTTGGCGGCAATGCTCTGGAAGATGTCCTTGATGTGAGGCCAGGCCTCCTCATTACCACCGGGCATGAGAGAGGGGCCATATCGGGCACCCTCCTCGCCACCAGAGACACCAGAGCCGACGAAGCGGATGTTCTTGCCAGCAAGATACTTGGTGCGGCGGTTGGAGTCGGGGAAGTGAGAGTTACCACCGTCGATGATGATATCGCCGGCGTCAAGGAGGGGTAGGATCTTCTCAATCCAGTCGTCGACAGCCTGGCCAGCCTGGACCAGGAGCATGACACGGCGAGGAGACTTGAGCTTGCTGACAAACTCCTCAACAGTCTTGGCACCGACAACAGACTTGCCCTTAGCCTCGTTTTCCAGGAATCGGTCGACCTTGGAGACGGTTCGGTTGAAGGCGCAGATGGTGAAGCCGTTGTCAGCCATGTTCAGAATAAGGTTCTGTCCCCTATGAGGCTGTGAGTATGTGCTACCACTGACATTGCCAGGTGAATGGTTCTTGGGTCCAACTTACATGACAGCAAGGCCGATAAGGCCCAGATCCGCACTTTCCATAATGTTAGTGTTCGTTGCATTTTGTTTCGTAGCAGAGCTTGAGAGTGAGGTGAAGGAATTGTGTTGTTGAGGGGCACCCAGGTTGAGGTGAGCGAGACGAGCTCTACCTCGAGAACATGAGCCATGATCACGATGAGGATGGAGACTGCGAATGCCCCAAACAGTTCAGGCACGGATTCAATATGGCGATCCCTTCATTTCTCGCTCCAGCGTCCGGAGGGCGCGGGGATGAGAGCATGAGAGCATCACCATGAGGCCGTGGCGGGGTGGTGGGGTAAAATGTCAAGAGATGAGGTATGAGGGAAGCTTCAACTTACACAGGGCCAGACATGATGGGCTATGATATGCGATCGGGGAGTGGTATGTATAGATTGAGGTTTTTGAAGATGTATGAAGGAGGGAAAGGAGAGGAAGGGAAGAAGGTGGGAGGAGATGCCAAGTTGTAGAGAAATATACCTGGCGATGAATGTTGTCACACCCGTGCCAAAGTTGGGTGGCTCGGTACCTTGTCCGCACTCACCTCCCAGTCCACCTCCTGTCTGAGCTGGAAGGATGCCCACCTTTTTTTTCTTTCTACCGCTTTGCATTTGGCTCAACTCAGCAAACGCGACGCAATGCGCTTCAAAAGGCTCAATCCAATACAATTGACCTGGTCGGGCATAACGCAAGTATGGTGGAGCTTCCGCGTTGATTGGCGGGGCTCTTCCCAGCTGTTCATCGTCATCGTCACTGTGGTGCGGCCGAGATTGATGCTGAAATGATAGGTGTTTTTCTTCCATTTCCATCACCTACTACAGCTCGGTCATTATGAGTAATTATGGTATCTAGCTGATCTCCCTCTCATCCTGTCTTAATCATCGTTACTAAGGTAATCTACTCATCCGCTACGCCAGCCCTGCAAACACTTACATTTACATACCAATGCAAACTAACTTTGCATCAATTCCTCAGCAGCCATCATCATCATCATGACTGAGGTAATGCCCCTCCACTCCTCCCTGGTCAACAGTATGGACTTGTACCTGCTGTCTGGCCAATGACCACCAGTAAGGGTCCATCGTTTACGGACACCAAGTTCCAGAGATGGGATTTTCCCTCACATTTATTTAGCGGACTGTAGCGCCTCGCAGTGTTACCCCTCCAGGTCCCCCCTTCTACGCCCCTCAGCTCCAACGTTATGACGACTCTACGGTGCTGCTGCGGTCTTACCCCCAAGATGAACCCCAAAGCTTACCAAGATTTTTGAAACCGTGACACAAGCAACACAAATCTCCTACAAAGCTCGCCGCATATTAGTCTGGATGCATTGCTTTCCGTTGTATCCGCCTCACTTGACTAACATCCATAGTCAAGGCCTTAGTCCTAGACCTGTCCCGTGCGCGATATCGACATCTCCTCGTCTCAGTTTTTTCTTCAAGCTTATGCTTGTTGGGATAACCTCCAAGCCCAGCCTTTCTCTGCAATGCTGTCCGAGTGTTGGGACCCACGTCTTCCGGGCCCCGTGTAATCACTACCGTGCCAATTGACTTGTTCATCGGACAGTAGCCCGAACCCCAACGCGCCTTATTAGCCTTCGCGAATCCGTACCGAATGCCCCGAAGGCGGATACGGAGAATCCCAAAGAAAAAGGCCGCAAACGCTGCGCTCAGTCCAGGTGTACTCTCAACCAACCCAGGTGCACTCTCAGCCCAGTTCATGAGTCCAGCCTGACCGAAATGCTCCACCGGAATTTAACCCGGCAACAGTGCCACAGCGCGGTATAAGCACCGAATCAACTTCTAGCCTCACCAGTGTCCGAAGTCGCTCATGACGAGACAGCCAAGGAGATCATGAGACAGAGAAATTAAGCCTCAGACTGGCCAAGCAATACCCGCTTCAAGATGCCTCAGCCTGCTTCAGCAGCCGGATACTTTAAAGCGACAACAAGATGATGCCGTTGAACCACGCTTGGCAACACCGAATTCTGATTAACTCGGCTCATAGAGACTTGAAGGTTGAAACCCCCATCGGAGATGCAAGTAACATTTGATATCGGGATAAAAGGTAATAATCAAGTTCCGCTTGCTTCAGTCCATATTAGCCGCCAAATTCTGCCGCCGAAATTATCTTGAGAATGGATCAAGTCGTCCATTTTCACCCATCCCATGTACATGGAGATTAAACTATCCGATCATTCATCCAGCCTCTCAAATAATAGGTGCGGATACACATTTTGATCAAGTTCCAGAACTTGCTATGCGCTATATACAACATTAACCCCCACCCCAAGGTGAAAAGAGCCACCGTAACTACAGATTCGTTGAATGTTCAAAGCTCACAAGAACCAATGTTGTTCCGAAAAGTATAGATGCACCATGATGTTGAGATTTCTCCAACTTGCCCGTTATTACCATGAAATCTTTCGGATTGGTCGGTAGCTTTCTCTCCAAACAATGGCTTTTGAGACAACGTCAAGTCCGTCAGCTTCCGAGCCGAGGAATCTATATGCCATAGGATTTCATAATCCGAGGAGGCTCTAGCAAACTAACGCTGAAGACCTAGGCTTCACATCACTCACTCCAGCTCGTGGGGGTGCAAGTTATTTAATACAGGCGACAACGCCCATTGTGCCAGACATCGCGACCCATGACAAATGAGAATCCGAGTTTTTCCATAATATCTTGATCCAAGAAAGCAACACTAGGCCTTGGAATTTGAATTTCAAGCCATACAATTGAACCTATATGGCTTGAGACGGTATTCATCTGAGCTTAATGAGAAGAAGCATCTCGTAGAGGGCACGTGATGTTCAAGTCCCACTTAATTGAGGCCGTGTTCTAGAGAACCAGGCTATAGCGAATCAAAGAAGACTACATAAGGTATCATAAGATCCATTTTCTCCCATACAACAACAGTTGCTATCGCAATCGCAATCACGTCGCACCACCGCAAAGCACCGCCGAGCCCTTTCGATAAAAGCTGCGGACGCTGGGAATCTCTTGAAAGAGGAACTTGAGCAGAATTTGGCTCAAGGTACGTTTTCTCGCAAACACTACACCGCTTCCTCGTATATCCGCTTGTATTCATCATGGCGTACCCTCCTCCTCCAGGCATCAGCAACAACTCTCTCCCGCCGAGACCGCCCGCCTCCAAGTCAGGCTTCAAGCCCGCGTTTTCCTCAGCAGCCCAGGCTGCTTCGAAGCCAGCGTACTCGAACGCTCCGCCGACGTACTCCAGCCCTTCGAGTTACTCTGCTCCCAATGCTCCATCCGCAACTCAGTATGGCCCATCATACTCTTCGTACCCGACTACTGCTGCCGGCGCGGTGAACTCGGGTCCCGCATATTCATATCCTCAACAGCCACAGAGTTACAATACCCAGAACTACGGCGTACAAAGCTATGGGCCTCAGAGCTACGAACCGCAAAGCTATGGCGCAGCACCACAGATTGCGAATCCATTCCCTACTCCAGGCACTGCGGGGACCGACTACAACCCCGAAATGGCCGCCCAGATAGCGCAATGGCAGAGCGCATATTCGAGCACCCCGACAGATAGCAAGGATAAGGCCCCTGGGTTTGCCGGGCCTCGAACGGATGGCCAAACTTCTGCAGCCGCGGCAGCTACCACTGCGAACCAGGAGCGAAAGAAGACAGTCATCCGAGAAGGCGGTGGTAAGAAGTGGACAGACGACAGTCTTCTTGAATGGGACCCCTCCCATTTACGACTCTTTGTCGGTAATCTTGCAGGCGAGACCACTGACGACGCCCTTCTCAAGGCTTTCTCGCGCTGGCCATCTGTACAAAAGGCCCGCGTCATTCGTGACAAGCGTACATCTAAGTCTAAGGGCTACGGCTTTGTCAGTTTCAGCGACGCTGACGACTTTTTCCAAGCCGCCAAAGAAATGAACAACAAATACATTCAGAGCCACCCTGTAACGGTTCGCAAAGCCAACACCGAAATCAAGGTAGCCAATGTCAAAGAGAAGGACAGGCATGGAAAGAAGAATAAAAATAAGAAGGGTGGACATGGCGGTGGAAATCAAGGGGCTGGCTATGAACCCAGCTTAGGGCCCATGGGTGGTAGTGGAGTGGTCAAGCCTGGACAAAAGACCAAGAATGGCCTTCGCCTGCTTGGCTGAGCGTTTGACGAACTATTCGACCGAGCAAGTGTTGCGTTTTGGTGTTTGGTGTTCGCAGAGGTATCGTACATACCCGGTTTAAGTGTATTAATTCCATGAAGAATATCTGGTCCACCAGGGTGTCTAGGTTCGTTAACATTGCAATGTTCTGAATTCGATCGTGCAGCATATTGACCATATCTTTTGAAAAGTCGCTGGCTTGGTTCTACTCTTCATTCGTGCCTTGAACGTAGATGTTGACCTAAAAAGGTATCATTCCACGTAACGCTTTATGCATATTATCTGGTAAAGAAAATTGGGCAGGTGGTTTATGTGTGGTATCTGGGTATATTGATATTCTTGCTCTTCTAATATCACCATGTATCGCGGAAATTCCTAGCCTAGATTCTACCCCCAAAGTAACCCCCGGCGCCGTTGTTATGATACATATAAACAAAAGATGGTGAGTCATTATATCGACTCTTACTCAGTATTACAAAGAAAGGTGGCCCATAGCTTCATTATATACAGGCTCAGATATAAAAAAGGAAGCTGTGACATTGAAACGATTGTTCCCTCAGCGACGCTCATTAGCTGGCGCATGAGGTTGTACATCAAGATCCAAGCCATCGATGCTGTCACGGAGCAGACCAGTGTTTTCCGCGTCTGTATCCCCATCGCGGTCTATGATTCCGCTAGTCTGACTCGTAGGGGAATCTGGCGCGTCATCGTCTTGCACATGCCGAACATGAACACTTTCTTGTGCCTCCTGTCTCATCTTTGCGATTTTGATGTAGTTGTAGGCAGCGATAGCGGCCATGGTTGTGAGTAGACCAACAAAGTTGATGGGTGTGAGGCGGTCACCAAATACAAGAGCAGCCGCACTAATAGTAACAACCTCCTTGAAGATGCCAGCAATGGAGAGCGTGACGACGGAAGTGCGCTGCAGCAGAGCGAACTCGGACGCCGTCATGCAGAAGGCGATGCAACCAGGGAAAAGCAAGAAAAGGGGTGCCATGAAATAACCCCATTCATCACCGAGAACCTTGTAGCCTTCAATGAGAGCTCCGACTCCTTCCACGGGCACTGCAAGGCAGATAAGCACGAGGAACATGACTGGCGTAAGGAAGAAGATGCTAGAAAATGGGTTTGATGTCGCAGGGTTGCGGAGGAGCAGGATCTGGGTCAATCCCCAGCGGAAGCCAGAGAAGAAGGCAGCTGAGATGACGAGAGCGAAGCCTCCCACCTTAAATTCGACTTCACCAAACACCATGAGCACGACACCGAGCGTCATGGTAGCAATGATGGCGACAAGACGCCATGTTGGGGTTTCGAGGCGGAAAGCAAATGCAAACATGAGAACGAAAGCTAGTGAGGAAGATTTACACATGGCTGAAGCAAAGGTTAGTTACCTCAAGAGCTCAGACGCAGAGACAACATACTGTAAAATGTAAGGCTAATGAACTTGAGAGAGGTATTGCCAAGTCCAATATCTAGGCCTGTAGCTGCACCACAAGGTCCAATTCGAGTGAGGTAAAACATCTTGGTCATACCGTAAGACTTGGGCTCGTCATCATGTCTCGACCTGCCCATATCTGACAGATGAACCCCGTATCCCGGTCTTAAGGAGGGCACGAAGTACAAAACTAAACCTGAGAGGACAAATTGAACTACCATGTGCATAGACGTCGTAAACAAAGGAAAGGCAAAGTTCAGGCGTTCATGATCAAACATCCACTTGTTGTACTGTAAATATGTCAGCAATTATGTTATCTGGTCACGGGGCGCAGGAGCCGTTTCGTACAATCGATATTGATAACGAAAAGAGGTACCACAAAAGAATCAACACAACGTTTACCATCAAGCTTTTGAAAACGGTCTTGTCTGCTTCTTTGCGCTCCTCTTTTGATATAGCCTTATTGTCCCTGACGATCCGCTGATCCAGCTGAGTATTTCTGCTGCGCTTCTTCTGCCGCCTTTGCTTGTCTTTACGGGTCAATCCTGTTTCTTCGTCGTCTTGGAGGTCTTCGTCGCTCAAGCTATCGTCGGCGGATTCATCCTTCTGAATCGCAAAGCCGTTCGCATCCAAGTTTTCTTCGGATATTTTGGGTTCTTCTGTTGAGCCAGTGGGTGCGGGACCACGGCTTGTGACACGGGTTCGGCTCGGTGATCCAGCTGGCCGACCAGCCATGTTGTGGCTACTTCGCCGTCGACGGTGGCCTGCAATGGGTTCCATTTCTATATCCCAGTCGCTCTCGCTTTCCTCGTCGCCGTTGAAAGACCTCGCGCCGGTTTCACGAAACGGGCCAGCTATCGTTTGATTTCCTCCACCCAGACCGGAGTTCCGCGATGTAGCCACTCTTGTTATGCCTGATGACGATCCTGCCACTGATCTCAGGGGACTCGAGTCTTTGGCTGATAGAGAGTCGTGAATGAGAAGAGATCCGGGCGATTCGGGGCGATCTGGAGCTGCTACGTGTTTCGAAGACGAAGGGGGTGAGTGTGAGGAGTGAGATGACGAGGAGACGGGATCAGGTTGGGAAGGAAGAGCGGTCATGATGGAGACAAAAGAAGGACTAGAGCAGGGGATACGATGGGGCTTTCATAAGTTAGTGATGGCAAAGGATACCCAGGATGGCTAATGGTAATGAGTTAGTTGGGTTGGTCCAGGTCTGCTGGCTTAGGTGGTCGCAAGGACTCCATTCGTACAGTAGTGCATTAGAAAAGGCGGAGGGGCTAATCCTCATAAGGCAAAAGTTAAAGTCGGGGCCGTCATGGTAGGGGACCGTAGCGCCGTGTCTGAGGTAGTATAGAAGTCACTTGGGGGTTTATGTATGTGTGATCACTGGAACACTCCGAGAGTGAGACCTTGACGTCGATTGCATTAAACGGCAAATTCCACCTCTGAATTTGGGTATATGATCATAACTCTTCAGAAACTGGCTTCTATAGTTTTCTGGTTATAACCACGTCTTTCCCAAGGTCTCCTCCCATCCGCTTTGCATTTGCGGGTTACAGAATTGTCCTTCTTACACTGTTAACCCAGCAGCACCAAAGTGCGGAGTGGACCTGAAGGCGTTAGGTCTCTTGGCAATAACATCCACGGAGCCCCGTGGCGCATTGCATATCTGCACGCGACACAGCTTCTAGGCATCAAGAAGAGGAAATGATTGGTTTGAGGTTGGATGGTGTTTTAGAGGTTTGGGACAATAAGGTGCAAACATACGGAGAAGTTCGAGTCAAACAAGTGCTTCCCACTCGGTATTTCCTATGAGCTTTGCAGCAAATCCGAAGCAAGAATAAGCACACATATCATGAAGATCCCTTGAAGTTGTCTGTCATTGAAAGGCAAATGCTAAAAGCTGTCTGACCACCGAGCATTAGCATTGGGGACGCAACTTTCATCTCCAAATTAACACACTGGACTCTATCACTTCACAGGTAGCTCTGACTGCCCATAACATCAATGATCTTCAGTCCACAGCGATCCGGCTGCTGATCACCTCCGCACGTGTGCATTGCACATGATACCTACTTACCTATATCGAGTTTTGACTAATAAGTCATCTAACATCCAATATTCCAGTATTTCGCTCCGACCTTGGCACACACTCTCTGTGATCTTTGAGCTCCTGCGTTTCAAGATTTTATGTCTCTCGAAGTTGAAATATCCAGGAACCTGCAGCCCACAAATCCAGGGGTAAACAAGAAGCCCCCATCTCGTATCGGATGGGGCTCTGATTTGTGCATAAAACTCAGACACTACTCCGTAAGCTGGGTGGGTGGTTGTTTAATATCATGACCAGTTCCTGATCAACGAACTGCAAGGTACTCTATGGCTGTAGTTACGGAGTACCGGCAGTAGACGAGCCCCTTTCTCTCATTCCGATTCACTTCGCCTATGGTAGACGGCATTTGAGGCCTTGGCAAGGTCAACCTCACGGCATTGGCCTGTATTCTATAAAAAAAAAATTTACCAATTTAGGGCCCGACTACCCGAGTGAATGCCCTTGTCGTGTCCCTGATAAATCTAACAGGTCTGCAGCTGTCGGAGAGGGTCCTCTACCGAGACAAAACGTGCGTCCCGCCGGGCCCAAAATCCTTGTCAGATGCTCAGGCGAGCCGATAAATCATCAGGATTCTGATGGCCTCGACAACTGAGCAGCATTTGGAGCCGGCGGTAACCAAGGTATCCGCTCGAGTAAGTCTTGGGAATTGAGTTTTCAGGAGAAGATTCGATTCGTTAGTTCGATCTAGACACATTCTTCTGAACTATCCTGACTTGAGCAAAAGCCGAATTGCACGGTCCTTATCAAATACGACCTTGCCAATCAAACTTCATCTTCACTCTGTATTCGTATTAACCAAGCCTATCGGTTACCAGCTGCCCTTTCTTCCAATACTTCTTCCAATGAGCCCGTGTATTTGCACAACAAGGCACCATATGTTCATCGTATATACTTTGTTTTTCGTGTTGGCTGGAGGCGCACGAAGGCGACGAGCGCTTCCCCAGATGGCCTAGTGAATCTGGAATTCGATAGGCCTATATGCCCAGCATCGGCTCAGCTTTATCGACTGTTCATCTATCTTTGGATCCTTGAGACCTCATCTCCTCGGCAGTTAGGATCTTCCTGTCCAACGTGAACATCTTAGGCTTATTACAGTTGATCGCTCGAGGAGCTTTCGAGGCCTTCCGGGATGGACAGTCATTTCAGGCCAATGGTAATGCCGGTTCTAGCTCATACTACTTGGTAGCTCTCAGACCTTGAATTAGCAAGGTCAACGAACGATTCTATTCGACCTGATGGCCACACCTACTTTTTCAGATCGCTCTATCCTAGTACCCATTGTGATTCAAGTATCGATTCTATCTTTCACATCTACCTTTTAGATTGAGTCTACCGTACTTTTTCTGTTTTGGACAAGACGGTGGTTGCTTGCTAGCAGAATTCCTGACGTCAGGTCTAATAAAGCAATGTCGTGGGGAAATAGTTGTTATGTGGGAACTAACTAAATGGTAGGAATCCAACTAAGACCTACCCTAAGCTCGACCAAATGACTTTAAGCAGCCTTTAAGTAGTAAAATATTGGTAACTTATATGTAATTTTCGTTTTGTTTCGTAATCCTTTTCGCACAGGTGTGACCCTATTTGCACGAGCAGGGAGGCATGGATAAACTGGCAATTGGCTCTTATGTCAAAGGGACGTTGACAAAGCTTGACCAACATCTTGAGAACTAAAGCATGTTTTGGTCAGCTTCAACAATTAATCAAGCCTCAAAAGCATTTCGCCATTTTTGGAAAAGCTCATCAGGTAATAAAGTAGTCATCCACACCATTCCTTCCAGAGCTGAAAGTGAAGTACGTAGCGGAGGATCACACATGAAAGCTTATAAGTGACCTCCCCCGCATCTTGCTCACGTCCACTCACGATATCCAACTGACTTTGAAAGAGAACTCTTTGGAAACACAGCCCAGAGAACTCAGGATCCAGTTTTACCATTCGCCGGAGATTCCGGAGTAGCACTAAGTTGTCCACCTGGGCCACCGACACAATCCATTACATCATTCTTGAGCTACCAATTCGGGGTAACTAGAACTACTTGTAAGCTCCTGTTCTTGGAACTTTTCCTACCTCAAGCATCAAGACTGCAAGATAGAGACCTTGAAAATGGAGGGTCGACGCTCTTCAACACTTCCGGGAGGTTCCCGTCGGGGTCAAACCGGGGGATATCTCCCAATTGAGGACTATGGAATGATAGGAAATATGCACACCTGTGCTCTTGTGGGAATTGACGGAAGTATTGACTATATGTGTTGGTGAGTGCAGATCGGTGAGATGAAACTCGGAGCTCTCGGCTGATAGTCTGGATTGTAGGCCTGATTTTGACTCCCCGTCTGTTTTTTGCCGGCTGCTCGACAAGGACAAAGGAGGGCATTTCTTTATCTCTCCCCCTCCTGATGTAAACTGTACTACCAAGCAACAGTATCTCCCTTCATCATGCATTCTACAAACAAGGTCTATTCATGAAGATGGTGTCGTCGATGTGGTCGACTTTTTCCCTCGCCCACAGAATATCAAGGTTACCACCAAAGGTGTGAAGCTGAATGCTTACCGGGAAGTCACCAAAGTTCAAGATGAGCTTAAGAAGTGGTTGGTCCGCCGAGTGGAATGCATTCGTGGTTCAATGAATCTTGGTACTGTCATCTCGACACGTAACTAGAGGCAATGACTGACCGTGCTCAGATATCGAACTATTTCCTTCTTTCAACTATGGAAGAGATGAGCACGAGACCACTCTCTTCCAAGAGCAGCACTTCACGACCGATAATAAGAGTAAAGTTGCCTCGTTCCATAGCAAGGATACTCAGCTGCAGCTTGACGTTGCAATTGAGAAGGGTGAGAACGAGACCAGTTGTCCTCTCATAACCTTTAGAAAGGAGAAGCGCCCTGGGATTAACGGCGAGGGCCTCGTGGCTTGCATCCGTATAGAAGAAGGCCAGACGATTTCTTTTGTCCTTCGAAATGATATTGAACACCATGTCACGGAGAATATTGCAACTGATGTGCTTGATGCCCAGCAGCACTCTACGCAAAGTTTCTGGTCTGATTTCATTGCGCAATCGAACTATAAAGGTCGATGGAGAGAGGTTGTATCTCGAAGTTTGATGATACTCAAGATGATGACTTATGGTGAGGTTCTTCCTCAGATCCATTCTGTGAGAAATCGACTAACTTTTCATAGAGCCTACTGGTGCCATCATAGCTGCCCCAACCTTTTCTATTCCCGAAGCCATCGGTGGCGTGAGAAACTGGGACTATCGCTTCTCTTGGATTCGTGATTCGAGCTTTACTATCTACATCCTGCTACGTCTTGGTTTCAAGGCCGAAGCAGATGCTTATATGGAGTTCATCATGGAAAGATTCGTTCACTCGCGTGGCCCAGATGGAGGTTTGCCTATTATGTTCACCATTCGAGGTGAGACTGACATCCCAGAACTGACATTAGATCATCTTGAAGGCTATCGCGGCAGTAGCCCTGTTCGTATCGGCAATGGTGCGGCTTTTCATCAACAGTTTGATATCTATGGCGAATTGATGGATGCTATCTACTTGTATAACAAATACGGAAAGCCAGTTCCATGGGATGTTTGGAAGGCTGTTCGTGAGATTCTTGGTATGTTGCACAACCTCGACCATTCTCTTGGCGAGCTAACATGCGTTCAGATTATGTTTTGACTATACTCGACGGTAAGACATATAACCCTTAGCTTTGATTTTGGCTAAACACTATAGATCCCGACATGTCTATCTGGGAGGTCCGAAATAACAAGCAGCACTTCACCTACTCTCAGATAATGCTCTGGGTCGCATTTGATCGTGGCCTTCGTCTTGCTGATAAGAGATGCTTTCCATGTCCCAACCGCGCCAAATGGATGGAGGCAAGAGACCGAATTTATGAGCGGGTCATGGAACAAGGTAATCTAAGCAAGAATTCCATTGATGAATGGTGTTGACTGTTTATAGGATATAACGAGGAGATGAAGTGCTTTGTGCAAAGCTTTGAGAGCAGGACTATGCTCGATTCCTCCATTCTTATAGCTCCTCTTGTGTTTTTCATCTCGCCATGTGATCCAAGATTTCTCAACACCCTTGACCGTATTCTCTTACCCCCAGAAAAGGGCGGTTTGACAAGTACCGGATTAGTGTACCGATATGACACTGAGCTCTCCAATGATGGTAAGGAATCCCACAATAACTTCATCGAGGCGCAGTTGCTAATGGGACAAAATCACGATATAGGTGTAGGTGGTCATGAAGGTGCGTTTAGTATGTGTACTTTCTGGCTCGTGGAGGCCATGACCCGAGCAGCTGTCTACGAGCCGAAGTATCTGGTCAGGGCTGTGAATCTGTTTGAGAATATGCTCGGATTCTCTAATCATCTCTGCATGTTCTCTGAGGAGATCGCAAGATCTGGGGAACAACTTGGTAATACACCCCAGGCATTCAGTCATCTAGCCTTGATTAGTGCCGCTTTCAACCTGGATCGTACTGCGAGGTAAAATACAAGGGTGCTTTAGAAGGCAGACCGCAGCCGAAAAGTGGTCAAGTTTAGCATAGTTATTTGTTTACTCAATCGTGACCTCTTGGAAGAATCATGCCATTATTTTGATAGTTAGTGTACTGCTACAAATGCGAGCTCATGTTTCATAAAACGTGATTGAATCACCCACGAAGCTCTACAGATACAGAATCTCCAACCTCAATTGTTGGGTATTGTGACTCTTTTTTCATAACGTCTCCTTCAGCGAAAGGATCATGCCGCATATGTACCCCAAAGTAAACTTTGCCATCGAAGCGCCTTGTCTTTGCAAGAGTCACGAATGGCTCTTCCTTCTTTTCGCCAGTTTCTTGGTCTATACATACCATCTGACATCTGCGGCATGCACCCAGAAGCCTGAAGTTCTGGCGGCCAATGCTCATAGAGCCCCAACGATCCTCAGAAAAGGCTGGCTGTGCTTTGAAACCAGGAGCTTGTTCGAGTGTTATATTTGCTCTAAATGACTTCTCTTCAACCGAGCTTCCACCACGGTCAATGATTTGCTGGTTCAGAGCATCAACACTCGAACTATGGATTACCAAGATAGGACTCTCGTTAGAGAGAAGAATCTTGGTAGGTTTATGCTGTTCAGAGTCCGAATCAGGAGGTGATGGCACATCTGGGAAGGAACCTGGTAATGTGTGGATTTTTGAAGGCTGTTGATATCTTTGAATCTGAGCCTTGGAAAGACGGCTTTTCAGCCCCAAGCCACCAGGAGGGAAGCGCGCCAAGAAACAAGGAATCCCAAGAGCATTCGAGAAAAACGAATTGATCCTGTCCGATGTATATATCTGTGTGCTCACCTTCTCGCCACAAACTCTGGAAGATTGCCTGTCAATACTGGAGTCAATGACAGAAGGGTCTGCTGATAATGGGATGGATATTTGGCTTGGCTGGCCGCTATGCTGTGTCCCACGATATGCGATGATCAGCTCGCCCTTGCCAAAATCTAATGTTGGTCTTAACAAAGCCATCTTAGGGCAGCGTTTCTGACTCAAAGCATGTCCAGAACCATGATGGACTAAGCACCATTCACGATCCCATGCTAGACCCTCTGGTCGAACCTCCCAAGGAACCCCAGATGGGATCGAGTAACCGGCGCAGCTTTTTATTGGGTAGATAATAATAGTTTTAACCTTGAGTGCGGAAGAATTAGGGACGTCGATGGATTTCTGGAGGTCTAGATCAGAAGAAACGATTGGTAACGTTTTTTCTTGGTAGAACTCCTTGAGAAAAGCAACAAATCCATCGACATCTGTTTTCGTGCTCATTGCACCGAGGCTAGCTCGAATGACACCGGTGGGCTTCCCAGACGTGATATCGTTGTCTGCACCGCAACGAAACCCGGCTGAGAAATTCTTCTTCATCTCCCAAGGTTGCAAGTCTAGGGCTGAAGCAATGCCGCCTGGGCTGCATAGCCCGCCGGTCCGAATATGGATGTTTTTGAGATTCGCAAGTTTCTCAAACTCGGCAAGGCTTATCCAAGCGCCCTGACTATTCCTTAGGTTGAAAGAAACGACAGGCCCGTTTCCAAGAGTGTTTTTGTCGCTAGATGCAGATGTATAAAGTTTGCAAACCGGGGTGCCGTTTGCATGGCGCATATTGCTCAATTCTTGGAACATGCGTTGGGTGAGGTATGAAGTATGGGAGCTGATTTGATCCATGGAACCGAATAGCCGTCGATGTATATCCATGGCAATGTCGAGAGCCACTATGTTATGAAACGGAAGTGTCCCGTCTTCTAGCCTCTCGTGGAGGAACTGTGATTTGGGGGCATGCCACTTCTCCCTTCCAGAAACGACCATGTCTACCGTGCCTCCACCAAAATACTTGCGATTGTTAAATACCCATTCGGAGGAACGCCTCACTAGCAAAGCTCCAAGATCGGGAAATCCAAAAATCTTATACAAGCTGAAGACAGTAAAGTCTGGTGCTAAATTCGGATCGCTGAAATCGAGATAAGATGTAGCAGCAAACGAGGAGGCGTCCAATAATGTGAGAAGTCGATGTTCGGGTTTGCGATACAAGTCCCGTAAGTTTTTCGCCCAAGTCAAGGGATATCTTTGACCATCCATATGGGATTGCGCAGGATAGGCAAACAGTGTTGTTGCTGACGAGTTATCGGTCATGTTTCGGAACGGGAACTGTCCTTCAAGCCATGATTGAACATCATCGTCGTCAACCGATGTACTGTAAACAGCTTCCTCTCGAGCGCCGACCAAACTTGTGTGACATACTTGGTGATATGCATATAGAAAACCCTCTGGTTGACTCCTTATAGCTTCAACGATAAGTTTGACTCCCGCTGTGGCATTTGCAACAAACACCACATCATACTCAGTTGGGTCCGCTCCAAAGAAGGTGAGTAAATTCATACGAGCATCTTCAACGCGAGATGCTGATTGCTGCGAGGATGGTGATGCAGAGTGGGGGTTGCCATATAGAACTGTAGTCATCTCGTGAGCGAACGAGTCCATCAATGACTTGGAACATAATGTTGTCCCGGCGTGATCAAGGTATATCGAGTCTTTTCGCAGGTCAGTACAGTTCAGAAGTATATATAGGTATCATGACCTTGAATCATTGGATATTCAGCTTCTCTGAATTGCTCCACGGCTCGATTATAGCTTGAGTCGCCACCCATAATAGGCACCGTCATCTTGACAACTTATGTGCAAGATAAGTCGAGTGTAGGAAAACCAAACTCAAGTTCCTTTGACACAAAAATACCAAGCACTTCCGGTGGATATTGAGAGCTTGTTATACGCCGCACAACCCTTATCATATTCTGATGAGGAGTTCTATGGCACTATCACGAGCGATAGAGAGTGGGAGTGGGGTGAAGAGTGGAGGAGAAGACATGCTCGAACCAAGCCGAGGAGGGAAGTTGGTTATGATACCAAGGTTTAAAGTTACTCCAGTTTGGCTGAACAAGCTGTAAAACGATGGAAAGGAAGAGACAGGACCGACGTGGCTATGACAATGCCGGGCGAACAAATAGACATCTTATCATGGTCAGCGCCCTTGTTGTTTGCAGCCCTTTTAGTGATTAAAGCACTGAGCACATCGGGATACGCCCCCAGATTTCAGTGTTAGTTGCAAGCGGAGATCGCCACTTTCCTGTTTCTAGCCACTGTATCAACATTCGCTGCTTGCCGACAGGCCTTTTCTGGTTAGCCTAATTCATTGCTTCAGACCGTTCGTTTAATGATTACGGCATCAGTTGTTGAAAACTACCTACATTGATGATAAACCACGGAAGAGCAGATAAGATATAGCGTTTAGAAATCCGAGAACATGTTATCAAACCAGAGAAATAAGCATAGACCAATGTGATTCGGTAAGGTAGCTGGATGATATATGTTACGCGCTTTTCCTAGAGCAGCCTCAGAGCTTCTCGTTCTCGGCATAGAGATCCATCTTCTTCGTAGCGGAGGCCCCGAGGATCCTTGCCCGTGCTCCACCATTTCGCTTAGTTACCAGCTGAACTGCAATTCCGACTGGCCCCCAGTCTACCAACTAACTCAGCCTCTTCAACCTCACTTCACTCATCACATCGAATCGCATTGAATTGTCATCGCTGTGAAGTGAGGGCGCGCATATATCGACTCAAGCGCTATCACTTCATTGAATTCTTCTTTAAGACTGCGCTCGTCAATTAGTTTGTCTCCCCATATTCTTTGATCTCCTGCTCTTTTCCCCCCTTATCCCTCTTGCAGCTCTTCCAGCTATTCGATCCAGCCGCATCCGCAGCCTCGCGTTCTCCCTTCCTCCTCACTCTTTGACGCGGCATACCAGTCTGCGATTTTCAAATCATTCTTCTCAATTCTTCTCACACTCATTCTTCGCCCAGGGCGCGTTGTCCCCTAATTTTTTCTTCTTCATGGCGCCTCTTTGGCAGCCCTCTTTCGTTCCCTCCACTACCATTTGTCCATACGTTGCTTAAGATAACCTCTCTAACGTCGATCATGTTATCAAATAATAGATAATTCCTCTGTATTCCTCGCTAAGTGCTCAATATCGAGCCGCGAAGACTCACGCAGAAAGATCGCTTTCTTTCCATGCCGCGTCGCGTCGCTAGCAACGATACAAACGATGGACTCGTACACATCTTTTCGCGACGCTTCAGCTCGTTCTCCGGTTGATCGTAGTTGGAGCCGAGATGACTCGCGTACTCGAGATGAGCGTCCTGACCGCGGGGACTCATTTTACCGTGGGAGATCTCCAGGTTCGTCCTCCCAAGGCGATTTTGCTTCCTGCCACCAAGTAGTGGCAGGCTTCAGCATAGTAAAAGTAGACAAAGCTTACAAGTCCCAAGGCCACGACCGCCGCGACCGTCGCCGGTCTCGCTCTCCAGCCACTGTTGACCGCTACGAACCCAGACCCCGACGAGACGATCGCGATCGTGATGACAGACGTCGCATGCAGTCACCACCTGCCAATATTGACCGATACGTACCTGGTCAGGATTCCGGGTCAGCTAATCCAACCGTGAACCCCATCCCCGACCCTGCTAAGCTCCATTACCAAGTTGGCTTCTCCTACTTTGGAGAATGGTGGAGAATGAACGAGAAGATCAAGGAGGAGAAAGAGCGAATGCGTACGGGTCGACGCCGTGAACCGGAACGGGCTCGCGGCCCAGAAGATCGCGAAAAGGAGAAGGCCAGGATCCAAGCCGCATATGATGCTTATAAAGAAGAACTTCAAGCCAAGATGGCGCGGACATTTGTTTCTGAGCATAAGAAAGAGCAATGGTTCAAGGAGCGTTATGTTCCGGAAATTCGTGATGATTTCAGAGGAAAGCTGAACGAATACCGACGCGGTGCTTACAGCCAGTGGGAGCAAGATCTTGAATCGGGTACTTTTGATGACTTTTCTCTTGAGGGTCTTCCCAAGAGTGAGAGTAACGGCAGTGGCGGTGTAGTTGAAAAGGAAGAGGGAGAGGCTACAGCCACAAATGAGATCCTGGGTGTTGGAGATCTGGTTCCAGTCAATGGTGCTGACATCCGCGACGAGAGCCAGTTCCAGCCAACTCTCTTGATCAAGACCATCGCCCCGCATGTTAGCCGCCATAACCTGGAGGCCTTTTGTAAGGAACATCTGGGCGAGGAGGAAGGTGGCTTCAAGTGGCTTTCTTTATCTGATCCCAACCCAAGTAAGCGGTACCACCGTATTGGTTGGGTCATGCTCCACCCTTCATCCGAAACATCACTCCCAGTAGACCGCGCTGAACCCAAGGATGAGGATGGCGATGAGGCGATAACATCTCCTCAGCCGGTATCTACTGCCGACAAGGCTCTGGAGGCCATCAACGGCAAGACTGTCAAAGATGAGGTCAGAGGAGACTTTGTTTGCCACGTTGGAGTCCACAACCCACCTGTCCATCCCCGAAAGAAGGCCCTGTGGGACCTCTTCTCCGCTCCTGAGCGCATCGACAAGGACCTCTTGCTTGTTCAGCGAATTGTCAACAAGTTCGAGGAGGAATTCGGATCCGATTTCCAAGCCACTCTGAAAATTGAAGAAAAGGTCGAGGATCTGAAAAACGCGGGTCAGCTTCAACCGGCTGTGGTTCCAACCCCTGTCAAGAAAGTCAAGAAGATCAGAGAAGTAGGAATGGACGAAGCTATGGACGAGGAAGAAGACGGCGTCATTGAAATTGAGGAAGAGGAGGAAGAGGAGGAGGGGGCCGTAGAAGATGAAGAAGTTGATGACGAGGATCTTTTGGTCAAGAAGAAGCAACTTGATCTTCTGATTGAATATTTGCGCCGTGTCTTCAACTTCTGCTTCTTTTGTGTTTTCGAAAGTGATTCAGTTCACGAACTTACACGAAAATGCCCTGGTGGCCATTTGCGCAGACCTCGCAGCACACTTTCGTCCGCCGCGAAAGCTGTTGCTAGAGCCAGCGCCAATGGAGAGCCATTCCCAGGCAAGAAGAGGGGCGAAGGAACAGAAGAGAACGAGGGCGAGCTTACTGAAGGTGAAAAAAAGTTTCGAAACGCCTCAAACAAGACGGAGCAGCAACTGCTTCGAGCGTTTAACTGGGTCAAAACTTTCGAAGATAAGCTTACCCAGATTCTGGACCCTCAATCTGTCGATATTCGAAAGCTGGGTGGCCGACCTGCTGATGAGGCTGTCGATGAAGAGCTTCTTAAACATGTGAAGCAGGAGGATGAACACAAATGGCGATGCAAAGCTCCCGAGTGCTCCAAGTTGTTCAAGGAAGAGCATTTTTGGCGCAAGCACGTCGAGAAGCGCCACGGCGATTGGCTTGATAACCTGAGGCAAGAGGTGAGTTCCCGCCCCGTCACATTTCAGCGTGCTGGACTAACCAAGATATTCAGTTTGAACTCATAAACTCATATGTGATGGACCCCTCTCACATTGCACCCTCAAGAACCGACGCAAACTCAAATGGTCACTTCCCGCCTTCCAATGGCCAATCCAGCAGTGGAACACCACGAGGCTTCAACCTGCAGAACTTTACCATGAACGGTATGATGGGAGGAGGTATGCCTGGTTTCCCCATGGCTCCAGGCAACTTCTCGCCCATGTTTGCAAACATGCAGTCCGGAAGTTGGAACCCTATGGACGAGCGCTCTGGTGGAGGGCCTATCCGCCGTGGGGGAATGGGTGGTGGACGAGGCCAATACCGTTCTGGACCTTATGATCGCCGAGGCGGCAACCGTTTTGACGGTGGTCGTAACCGCAATGGCGGTTCACGCTGGGGTGACGGTGCTGGAGGTGCTGCAGGAGGGCCTCGGGAGGCAGTCCAGGGCCGAAGCCTTAAGAGTTATGAGGATTTGGACCAGGTTTCGGGTGGTGGAAGTGGTGAGCTCAATTACTAAACTGCTCATTATGCTTTCCTTCCAGAGCAAGGCGATTTGGACGCTTCGGAGTTTGCTGCTTTTCTTAATATCAATCACTAGGTACCTGGATCATGGGGAGGTCGCTGCTTTTAGACTCTATGTATCATATGCCTACACATGTTGGTCTCATGCCGGCTCTTGAGGACAAACAGTCCTGAAAATAACGGTTACCTACAAAATGCTCCCCATATCCAACTGTTGCCCCCTACCCTCATGCTCAAAGGTCCCAAGAAACGGATAAGATTCCTAGATGGCGGTTGCAATTATGCACATAATCCTGTGGGTCTTAATGGTAGGTGCCCCGATGCAAGTTAGAACGGAGCAATCGAAGGCTTCATACATGAATCAATGAGTTAGTTGCTATAATGTAGAACCGTTCCTAGTCCCGTACACCGGTCCTTGAGTAGCTTGTGAAAGAGTATTTCAACTTTGATCCAGTCCTAGAATGTGAGAATGTCTTAGCGGAAGAATCTGTAAGCTCATGCTACAATATCTGGCCTATCCTGAGTACTCCTCCTATCTTTACAGGTACCAACCGAAGTTTTTCAAGATTCTCCCTCTACTAAGGTGGTGAGTCCATGGAGACCTCGGTAAGTCTCGGTGAAGATAAGCTAGCGCAGAGGGAGGGGGCGCTCATGTCCTTTGCCTGGCCAATGATATCCTACGATAAGATATTTTCGCGGCCACGCATCCCCACCGCCCACCTTTTTTTTCTCTCTAGGCTTGTCCAACTCTGCCAACACGAACGCATTGAGCGATCGGATCTTTCAAGACTTCAAGATCGCAAAAATGGGACTCCTCGCAGAAAATAAGACGTAAGGGGCACATATTCTCAAGCCGCATTCTTCTACAGCATGCGCTAACCAACGACAGTCGACGGAAGATCAACAAGGATCCAAACAACACAAAATGGACTAAAGATACGAATACCTTCGGCCAGAAGATCCTGCGAGCTCAAGGCTGGCAACCGGGCCAGTTCCTCGGAGCACAAGATGCGGCGCACTCGGAATTGCACACGGCCGCTAACGCCTCATACATTCGCGTGGTTCTTAAGGATGACATGAAGGGATTGGGCTTCAGCAAGTCGAAAGAGGATGAAGTTACTGGCCTAGATGTCTTTCAAGATCTGCTTAGTCGACTCAACGGAAAGACGGATGATGCTATCGAGGAGGATCAACAAGCACGACTCGCTGTAAAGACGCACCACTTTGTTGAGCAACGATACGGAGCCATGAAGTTTGTCTACGGTGGCCTACTGGTGGGCGATGAGATGAAGGAAGTGGAAGAGAAGAAGGCCGACCAGCAAACAGAGTCAAACTACGACGAGGACGCTGTCATGGAATCTGCCCCTGCACTAAAAGAATCCAAAAAGGAGAAAAAGTCTAAGAAGAGAAAGGCAACCGACGAGGAGGACGAGGAGGAAACTTCAAGTCGAGAAACCGATTCAAAGAGCAAGAAAAGACGCAAGGAAGAGCGAAAAGGAAAGGAGACCGATATTGACGACGCCAGGGCCAAGAAGAAGAAAGAGAAAAAGGACAAGAAAGAGAAGTCCCGCAAAAAGCCCACAGAGGACATCTCAGACGAAGAGCACGTCGAAGAGAGCTCAAAGAAGCAAAAGTCCAAGTCCAAGGACAAGAGCCGGTCCCCTGAGGGCTCAGACGAAGAAAAGGTGAAGGAGAAGAAGTCTAAAAAAGATAAGAAAGATAAGAAGAAGCGCAAGAAGGAAGAGCAAGCATCCGAATCAACCAGCACATCAGTCACACAGAACTCTACACCCACGGCTTCGGTCCCTGGAACAGGAGCCACGACACCATCTGGCATATCGACACCTAGAGGAAGTAGGAATTTTGTGCGGTCACGATTTATTGCGCAAAAGAGACAGGCTGTGCTTGACACCAAGGCACTGAACCAGGTATGTACTCCTCTTTTCGCAACTACGTGGCTAGGTTACTAATTTTGTACAGATTTTCATGGTCAAAGCATAGAATATGAAGATGTAAACATGTTGCTTGGATACGCACTTAGAAGCACCTAGACTAGATGGTTGCGGATATATTTATCATGACTGTCGGATATACGGATGTATATCGCATTGTTGCGGAGGCGTCAGGTCGCATGGTAATGTTAGAAGAATCTTTTATTGCATTATGAAATAGCTCCAGCATTTCACGGTAATGATATCTTCCTCATAAGGAACAGCTTCGATTTGGTGAATAACACGAGTTACTTCAATGTGTAATTGCCTGGCACACCTCCTTCACCAATTTCAAATCCTAGGTTTCCATTTTATACTTGTAAATCACGAAACACTCTTCACAAAGTCGGAACGTAGAAAGGTTGGGTAACATCATGTCATTTTGAGCTATTCCAACTCTGAACTGGCTTCGCATCTTAGCCTAGGTACTTAGTTACCAATCGCAAACAAAACAATACTCAAGGGCCTAAACACCCTGCAATGATATTAACAATACAGTGCCAATGCTCTCAATTTGTCGTCTTCTCATTTCATTTATTTGGCAGCGTTCTTGCCGAAGTTGCTGTTACAGTTGTCAAAATTAAAGATGAGTGTTGATGTGACAACGGTAGTGACGTACTTGTGGAAAAACTGGCTGAACAAGCCACCCTTTGCTTGTTGGTCCGACATACTCGCACGACGGGCAGCGTTGGCGTCACCGGCTCGCTTCTGTTCGCTGAGGCTGGCGAAGGCTGGCATGAAGCCTGAGCTCTGATGATTGTTGTGTTAGTAAATTGATATTTGCAAAAGATATTTACAAAAGAGGTGTAAGACGGAACTTACTCGGCGACGGCCGCTGACATTGCCAGTAGGAGCAGTCTGAGGAGCACCGGAATCCATGGTATCGGTTAATTTGAGTGATTGGAATGAGTACTGAGTTGGTTGGTGGATTTGGATATATATCCTTCGTCGTTATGGTCTGGCAGTTGTGTTTGGGGTATAATGTAGGTAGGTAGTTTGACAGAAGAAGATGTGGCCAAACGAAGGGGAGCCGATGAGTTTATATCTTGTGAGAGGAGGAGAGATCAGGCCAGTTCACGTCGATCCATGGACCTTTCCTCTCTAGTTGCAGCAAAAGGGAAGAGCGAGTGCTACTCTGTCTGAGCTAGGGATGCCTCGACCAAGCCAGGGCTTGATCTCGCGTGCCACGGGAGGGAAGTCAATCACCCATCATCACTGTACATAGAGCTGCAAGCGAACTGGCCAATAGATGCGTCAATGCATAAGCTTTTGCCGGACATCCCATTCAAACGTGCCGGCCATCCTTTTTGGAGCATAGCCAACCAGACCATGACAAAGGTGGCGTCCCCATTCGCCTCTGTTTTGCTGTCTGCGACAGTTTCCTTGGGGAGTGACTATGGCCAACCAGCACGTTGCGATCGTCAGATACTGGAAAAGCTTCCCTACGAATCTGATGGAAAATTGCGAGGGGGACGAAACGGTGAAACGATGGGCATCTCGCTTATGAACAGTGATCATGACTCTTTGATCCCTTAACTAAGCCCGCTGATCCCTCCTACAATCCAAACGCGGAAAACCTGGGAAGTCATGTCAATACCTCAAAGCAGAGCTGAGAGAGGTCACACCACCCATCAACTTGGCAGGGGAATCACAACCGCCAGTAACTTGACGCGGGGAAGGACGCCACAGGCGTTTACTGTCCCCAGGTCGCAACCGACAAGTAGCTCATGCATATGCCAATGCTTGCTTGCAGGCAGCGTTGCATTTTACAAAGTTCATGAGGATCAATTGCCTACTCTGAGCTGCTCGTTTGCTTCCTCGAGACGCGGGGCGATATGATGTTGTGAGAAGTACATAGGTACAAGGTGCGGGCACATTCTCGATAGCCGTGATGAATAACAGACGTCAAAGTCGTCTCTGGATCTCAATGACGAGGTTTGAAGTGGATGCACCCGTCCTAGCCTGCATACACGCGGGGCGGGGCTCAAGGGTCGTGGGGCCGATCTGTTCGGAGCCGTGGGGCCCAAGAGCAATCGAGAGACAAAGCTGACAAGGAAGATGCCGAAAGCGGGGGAACGCAGTAGCTGGGCGCTGGACTTGCAACTTGCAGTCGTGGATTATCATTCCATACCATCAATCACATGAACAAGAATCAAGCTCACAGACACTACTACCTACCATCAGACATTGGGACAATACCAACTGCCGAGAAACCTCAGAACAAGGGTCCAGGTGTCGTGTGCGTAATCACTGTCAACGATGTGAATTGCTTCATTACTTGTGGGGCACTATCTCTGAGACAGGCTTCACTGACGACACGACTCCATCTCAAGCCTCGATTCCCGTCTCTAGTCAGGGTCTATTCTCATCAGCCATCATCTCGTCAAGGGACCCGTAATCTCAGATCCAGACGAACAAATGTATGCTTGAACGGGCTTTCCCAATTTGTTTCTTATTTAGTCTAGTCATGATACTACCAGCTGCACCGGGTCCTCTAGATACCGCTCTCTAACACACCCAAAACGCATCATACGTATCTTTTCTTTGTTCTTATTTTACCTAGCACAAATCCATAAACCCCTTTTATTCCTTCTCTAATCTCACCGCAGGGTTCCGCTCGATAAAGTTGAGATCAACCTTGTGGCCCAGCAGCTCTCGGATGTTAGAGATCTTGTACTTGATCATGGTCGGTCGCTCCAGGGACAGACCCCAGCCAAACACCCGCATGTCCTTTGGCAGACCCATGGGTTCCAGCATTTCAGGCCGGAACATGCCACTGTTTCCGATCTCCACCAACTTGCCCAGACCCTCGTGATAGCTAAAGATTTCCATACTGGGCTCGGTGTAAGGGTTGTAGGCCGGTTTGAACTTGAGGTTGGTGATGCCCATCTTAGCAAAGAAGACTTCCATGAACTCCATCAGACCACCAAGGGTAAGGCCGTAGTCGGCAATAACACCCTCAACCTGATGGAATTCGGCCAAGTGGGTTGCGTCAACTGTCTCATTTCGGAAGACACGATCAATAGAGAAGTATCGCGCTGGAGGTGGGCGTCCATCAGGTCCCTTCTGTGCTGCAAGCTTGTAAAGCATAGCCGTTGAAATGGCAGTAGTGTGGGTTCGGAGCACCAGTCTCTTGGTCTCCTCCGCTGACCAGGGGTATCTGTAACCGATTGACCCAAACTTGCCGTTCTGGTGAACCTGCTTGATGTTCTCCCAGTACTCCTCTGTGTTCTGTCCTTCCTCCGATCGTGGCGCGTCTCCCACCTTGGGGTCTGAGATGTAGAAGGTATCTTGAAGATCACGGGCGGGGTGCTGCTGGGGCACGAAAAGGGCATCGAAGTTCCAGAATCCAGTCTCGACAAACTTGTTGGTAGGCATCTCCTCGAAACCCATCTCGAAGAAAATCTGCCGGAATTCGTGTCGGACCTTGTTCAGGGGGTGAAGTGCGCCGGCATGTTGGTCGGCGCCGAGAGCCTTGAAGTTGTAGGGCTTGAAATTGGCAGTCTTCCATGATCCAGAAGCAATCATATCGGCTGTCAAGTCGGTCTCCTCCTTCTGAATCTCGAGGGCGAACTTGGGCCCCTTTTCAATCTTGAAGCTGATGACCTTTTGCATCTTGATCAGTTTTCGTTTTCGCAGATCGGTCAAGATTTTGGGCTCGTGTGTCCGTGTCTCCTTGATCTTCTGTAGCTGCGCTCGGGTGACATCTTCGATGGACTCGGCCTGTTACTTGAGGTTAGCTAACAGTTGAACCTAAATTCGTATACAGAACTTATAAGCTCGACATACAGTGGCTACCAGCTTGCCGTCGACGCTCTTCTTAATCCATTTTTCTTTGAAAGCCTTGCCCTGTCCGACCTTGGTCACCGTCTTGTCGCCAATGGCCTTCTCAAGGTCCTGGATCGATAACCCCTCCACGGCGTTTCGAAGCGCCTCAAAAACACGCGCCTCATGACTACCATGCTCGGCAATTTGCTCCGCTTCGGGCTCAAGGATAGCCTCTTCTTTGTCAATTGTCTCGTATGTGATCATAGATCGTGAAGCCAGACGATCAAGTGCAGCCTTGATGTCCTGGAAGGCGATGGTGGGGAAGGCCTCTGAGGAGAGCAAAGGGCTTTTTTCCGAGAGGGCCTGAAGGATCTGGGAGGTGAGATCTCCCGAAGGAGCGGAGCTTGAAGTCGTCATGTCGGAGGGTTTTGGGTTGTGAGGAGCCAAGAGAAAACGGCGAGCTGGCTCTTCTTGACTTGTCGTTGTTCGTCTGAGTCACGGAGGGCAGAAATTATTTTGGCCGTTGGAGTGCTGCGTCGCCCATCATAGTGGTCCGATGGCGGGGTACCTACTCTGGTATGTGCTCGTGGAAAGGCATCTGTCCCGCCTTCGTCGGGCCATTCTTTTTCCGGACACAGTACCAAAAGTAGGACTCAGGTATGGATCATGGATGTGTCTGCCGACGCACCTAAACCCTGGGGGCTGTTACATGTAATCCCTGTAATCTTATCATGGCCTTCAAGTCGCCTCATGCTGCAACAAGTCACTTCAATTCACGAGCCTGTTGTAGCCGACATCATACATCCCCATAGCGCCTGTCTAAACTGCATTTCTGTACACACCTTGAATCTATTAGACAACTCCCTGCTGCAGCCATACAACTTCCACCAACACTTGATGAGCCGCACGTGCTTCTCCTGAGCTGTCACCCTGCTCATGCAGAACTAGCTCCCCTTCAGATACAGATGTAGATGACGATACTCGAGAATGAGCGATGATGCTTCGCCGAGCTCTACGGCGCCGAATGAAGCTTCCACGGCCGAACCAGACAATGTTTCATCCGGCAGCCGTGTCACATGGAATCTACCACGCGAGCATTCGAGAGCAGCTCGGTCGCGCGCCCAGTTGCACCCTCAGCGTCGCAAGAAGAAGAAAAGCAGGAAGAAGCGCAACCCTGGATTAGCGAGAAAGTTGGAATTTGTCACACATTTGCTCAGGAGTCTTGATACTCTGGTTTTCGCGGAGCTGAGCGGACTGTACTATATGGAGTATGTTCGACTACTTGCCAATCTTTCCTGAACAACGCTTACCAGTGATGTCCCCTCTAGGTGCTCAATGTTTCGATTCATCCTAAGATCTGTTGGCCAGTACTTATATCTCACGCCGAAGGATGAATCATTTCCTTTCTTAATGCCTGCGAGTCCTATACACGTGTGCCTCGTTCTCATTCCCAACATCATCTGCATACTTCTGCATATATTTGTTTCTCTACCTGTCGGTCCTGACTACCACCGAGGCTATATGCACGGTGGCCTGGTCATCGACTTCGTAGGGCAAAAGCCCCCCACTTCTCGCATTTACTATGTTCTAGTAGATGTCATGATCCTCGCCATTCAATGCCTAATGCTGACGGTCCATACTGAGCGTGAGAGACTACGGGTGACTCTTAAGACCTTCCGACCTATGGTACCTGACGTGGCTCAGGAGATGGCTCCTACCATAGAAGATCTGGATGCGGAGGAGCGTGGAGTATCAAGGGACATGCCCGGCTCATTACCAGCTGATGAGGAGGACGGCATCGAGTTGCAACCCTTGCGACGCACCAGTACAACTGAGGAGGCCAACTCAACGTCGGGAGAATCAGAGCCATCGGCTAGAGAATCACCGATCGATGAACCAACACGGTCACATCTGTCTGATGTCCTGAGTTCCGGAAATGCGATCATCGGCGAATATCATGTTCTTCACTCACTTCGAAATGCAGCGTTGAATATTGAGAGAACAGCCGCATATTCTCTCCGTACAATTAGCTACGGAGCAACTATGGCTTCCATTGAAGCGAGGAGACGAGGCCTCAATGTGCCAGCTCGAACAGTTCAGAACAATAGACAATGATATCAATTTAGCGCGTTTGAATAATTTTCAAGGTCTGAAATCAGAAATATATGAACAGATTATTCTGTGCTTTTACGCTATCTTTCTTCCAACATTACCAACGCCAGTGCCTTTAACAGAAACAATGATATCATTCGTATCGTCCCCAACGTCCCTCAAACCCCAACTGCTTGCGCCAAATATCTTCAGATCTCTCGCGAGGATAACCATCTCTTCGTTTGCGAGCACTTCCCTACCGATTCTAAGACGACCAACATCCTCCGACCCCATAGCCATAAGCACAAGCATGGTCTTGGCTGAAACCTGGGTGGCACAGCCACCTTGGGAGATGTTCTCCAGTAGCTGGAAAGCGCACTGCTTTCCAATATCCTCAGGAACAATGCCACCCTGGGGGGGGACGACTACGTCTGCAGAGTAAAGAATTCCAACAGCGCTTGACTCAGCGACCAAGCTCAAACCGAACCCTATTCCAAGCCGTCTCTTGCTTCCTGCCTTGTCGCCAGTGGGCACAAGAGGTGCTTGGTCATACTGCGCAGCGATATGAATGTCGGAAACCAAAGAATTCAGGATCTCTCGTGCTGAGTGAATCATGCGGGCGTTGTTGGAGGCAGATACTCCAGTACAGTATGCAACACCGCGAATGCGCTTTATCCGACCAGGGCTTCGGTTGAGATGCAGAGTCTTTGGTAGTCGCACTTGACTTGCGAATCGCAACTCCACACAGCCACCGCCACCCTTTCCGCCGGGTCCAGCGCATGATCGTTGAAGTACCCTAAGCTCTATCCGCGCAGGAGGGATGCCAAACAGGGCAAAGAGAGGGAGGATGGCAGTTCGGAAAGAATCGACGGATATGTCCCCTGTCTCGGTGGACGATGTGATAACGCCAGGACCAGTGAATCGGACGTTCATATGCGCCTTGGAAAAGGGCGCAAGTAAACAGAGAGGCATGAGGAAGTAGGTGACGCCGCGGGTATTGTTGACAGAGATGTTGTGCTCAATGACATCGCCGTCGGAAGCGCCAAAACCAGCGATAGTTCCAGTGATCAGGCCAGGGTGATATGTTATAGTGGTACCGGTATACGAAATTTGCATGGAACTGCCATTGGTGACAGCCTCAAGCAGGCGCAAGAAGGAAATCTCATGGGGGGCAAGACCTGGATTCGTAGGCGATGTGCTTCGGATTTTGGAAATGTGGATAGGTCTACCTGTCAGCGTCGAGAGGATTAGGCGCTGGGTGAAGGATCTATGCCCTGTGAATCGTAGGAATTCTGGGGTGGAATTCGACATTTTGCTGCTGTTTTGGGGGTATCCTTGGAGTCGCAATATTTCAGCCCGCCAACGAGTACCAAACAAAAATTAATTTCTGCCACTGGAAAAGTTATCTATGCAGCCTAATGCAGAAGGCGGTGAGATTGGCCTCCCCAAACCTCTTTGTAAGTGGCAGATCCGTTCCTCAAATTCTTATCGATAGCCTCTGAAAAAGGTTCAGCGTCAGTCTCGCCAAAGCTTCACCTTCTCCTTGGGCCCTTATGTGTTGAGAATGGCGGGCCGTCCGCTTTTACGCGAGCTACGAAGCAGCAATGAAACAATATGTCGATCTTGCCGGTTGGTAATTCGACAACGGCCGACACAACCACGAATAGCAGCATCATATAGCATCAAAGCCACTACACAGCGATCAATCGATGATGCTGTCACACAGAAGCCCAGCAGATTTGAGCTGCAGCAGTACATCGACCGGATTAAGTCTCTTCGAAATCCCAAGAAGGACGGAAACGAGTCATTCAGTGTGCGGTTCTTCGAGCAAGACAACAACAAGAGAACTGAACTTTCTGGAGAAGAAGCGTTCGGCGCATCACTGAACGAAGTCGATACATCAGGTCTCAAGGAAGCCCTTCTGGAAATCAAAGACGACATTGGTGGAAAGGACGAAAAAGAAGCTTTCCAGGATGTGGTCGATCAACTGGGCCTTGAATGGCAAAACATGAAGACGGCAGACGACCTGGAGAGAATTATTGCCAAGTTGGACGCATATACAGCGGCGATCGATAAGGAGATTGACAAAACTGGCGCAGACCTACCAAAAGAGCTGTTGGAGAGACTGGACTCAGAACTCCCAGGCTTGCCAGGATTTGGTAGTTTGGGCTCTCGAATCACGTTACCTCAAATTCCAGAAAAGCCATGGACAATCAACCAACGCAAAAAGATCGCTCGCCTCAATACTGCGTTATCAAAGACTTCCAGGGATCATCGCCGCGATGTCAAACTCACAGCAAAGTCTGTGCAAGGGGTGTTCAAGGCTTATCACTCAGCCAGACTGTCTCTAGCTCACGGCTGGAGTCATGTCCCCCTTGAAGTATGGGATCTGTTGTGGAAGATCTTCTCAGCCGATGAGTCTGTCAACATTCATCGCCTATCACATATTGCGCTTCTCTCTCGAGACATGAGCGAGGCAAACGTGACCTTAAACCCTGCTCAGCAACTCCTGACAATTGAGGCGGTCTTTGTTGATGGATGGGAGTCCAAGGCAATCGAGAACTGGAGGAGATGTCTGAGCACACTTGGGAGCGAAAATGCCGAGACATTTCAAGAGTTCTGGGAGCTTGGAGTCAGGATGTATTGCCGAACAGGTGATCTGGAAGAGGCACAGCGAGCCATCAACAAACTCGTCCAGAAGCAGTCCGACCCTCGCATTCTGATGCCTTTGATCAGGACATGGTCTGAGTTGGGCACGGAAGAGGGACAGGGGAAGGCTTGGGCTGCATACCGTCAACTCCGCGAGCTTCTCGGAGACGATATGAAGCTGGCTGATTACGATCAAGTCATATCATACTTCCTGACCACACATCAGACCGAAAATGCCTTATACGCCTTCGTTGACATGATGAGTGATGGCAAAATTGATTTGAAGAAGCAAAAATATATGCCATCAGTGGTCGCCAACAAATTCTTTTTTGGAAAGTGGTTGAAGAGGTTGATTGGTGCTGGCGATCTAAACGGAGCTCACAGCGTTGTGAACTTTATGGGCCAAAAAGGTATCGAGCCAGCTCCTATCCAGCTGAATGGTCTCATTGCGGCTTGGCAGCGGGCTGGCGGTATTGAAGATCTTGAGAAGGCCGATCAAATGGCTTGGGGCATGATTGAGACTCGAATTCGGTTCGTCAAATCTCGAGGAAATGACATGGATTTACAAAGCGAGCGTTTACAGAAGGACGATACTCTACCTCTACCACGAGCAACCTTGGAAACCTTCTCGCTATTGGCGGAGAACTATCGAGTGAGAGACTTGCACGATCGACTGCTGACACTCTGGGAAGCTTTCCAAGAAGCGGATATGAAGGCTGACTCCTTCATCATCAATCAACTCCTCGAGTCCTATATCCAAGCAGGACAATCGAAGGAAGCTGTAAACCTATACCTGACGCTCGTATCGGAAAAGGGCATCGAGCCTGATCCCTATACATTTAGTGCATTATGGAAGACGCTCGCCGTCAACCGCCTCCACGTCACAGCTGGCTTTGTACCTGATCAGGCCGAGCCCACTCGTGCCATGTTTGCCGAGACTGTCAAGTTCAGACATGTTTTCCAACCCGATGGCATGGATGGTCAGCTCGCGCGTAAGATCCTACATACTTTCCGTCGCATCAAGGATAATACAGGCTTTGTCGTCGCATTGTCGACTCTCCGTGATGCTTTCGGCTTTATGCCTCCCGAAACGCTCGTTCTCGAGCTGATGTTGGAGACGACCAAGTTGCAATGGGATTCGCCAACCCATCGACGCCGTCTCATGACTGCCAAGCGCGATCTTGACCGTGGTCTTCTCTCGTGGGCGGAGGGAGATGCTTCTCGTCTTGAGGGTCAGCATCGTGGCGAGGCGCTTTTTGAATATCTACAAAAGCGATATTGGCCGACTGAAGGCGACGATGCTCTCAAGAGGAAAATGTTCAAGGAGGCTGCAGAGCAGATGGGGGTGTATGATGTGTTACGAAAAGGGGCAAAGGAGTAAATTGCGACGCATTGATGGCCAGCGTTTGGGTATCCGCTGATGTACTCGAATCATGTATAATAGCATAAATGGGCTCGGCGACGCCCACTGTAACATTACATACTAGATATGCGCAGAGGCAGCATTCGTCAAAGATTTATGATAGAAGGCAACATTGCATGAACGGATACATACTGCTTGACTCCGAGAAAACAACAAGGTCCAGAATATCCAACGAAGCATTCGGGCTTGACAAAAGAAGAAATCATGAGATATAATTCTAAAAACGCTCGTATAAGTGCTCTGCATGTGCACGTCTACTTGGTATTAAACCAGCCCAAATAAAGCAGCAAGAAACCCTGGCTAGAAAAAGTCCCCTGAGACCAACGAGTTTATTTTACTCCCTTTAGCTCAGTCGCCCTCCTCCCTGAAGAACTCCGTCGCTATGCAATTAACCAAGAACCAATCACTCTAACCACCGCTTCCATGGCCCGCCTGTCTCGCTTTGCCCGGCCGCTGTCTTTCACTATGACAAGTCCATCGTATCCTGATCTATACGATCACCGACTGAACTTAGTCCTGAATCATCATCACTAGCATGGCCGTTTTGTTGAGGTGCTTGCTGCTGTGGAGGCTGATTTTCGTCAGGCTGTTGTTCTTGGCCTGGCGTTGGGCTGCTTTGGGGCGAGGCACGGTTAAAGATCCATTCGGCGATGGTGGTCTCTGACCCTCCTTCAACTTGGATCTCGCCTGTGTCGTGGCCACGACCGAGTATGGTACCGTGGTACTTAGCGTCTTCGCCGGTTTTACTATGTTTCTTCTTCAAAGCTGTGAAGCCACTGTCAGCTGTGCTTTCTGGAAGGCATCCGTAGGAACCAACCATTGAGATAATCTGTAGCATCCGTCTCACCGTCCCCACTACCCACCTCCATCATCTCCTTCATGCGCTGTCCCGCGAACCACGCTATAAACTCTTCAACTCCACGCAAGTCCTCTTCGCTGCGCCACATCTCTTCGGTAGGTACGCGCTCTGGCATCAGCGCACCCGCGTCCTGAAGCGCCATCCGTATATCAGCGATTGTGAAGTCGGCGCTGTCACCTTGATTATGCATCGCATGCTGGGCAGTGGTTTGGCAAAGAAGCGACAGGTATCGGGCGGCTAGATCTGTCAGAGAGTCGAGGACCGCGGGGCGCGTGGAATGATATCCTGTTGAGCGTAAGATCTGGAGTATGGAGGGCCGGAGAAGCGCGTGAAATAGGGATGGCGGTGTCGTCATATTTGTCTGGCGATTGTGGTAGTTTCTATGTGTGAGAGTAAATTGGTGATTAGGTCACTGGGGTGCTCGGCTTGCGATCGTCAAAGGAATGAGTTCGTAAGTTAAAAGTTGCTGATTCGTCTCAATATCGATGTCGCGGGAGCAAATCTGGGTCGTCATCGGTATCTAAGGCTATGGCTTCACAGCGCATACCCGAACAATGTGCCTAAAATCAGCACAAAGTTTGTTGAAGCTTGTTGCGATGAGCTTCTCCAAAGGCATGAAGTTGGCCCCTTTGGGGCAAGTGCAGATCAGAGCAGAGGTGCAAGAATAATAAGCGCGGCCTAACAATAAAAAGAGTGGGGCCCTTTCTATATAGCACCTAGGTAGAGTTGGCACACGATTTAGACCAATGTAGATGTTACGACAACAATAGAAAAACAATATAGAAGATCATGTCGAAACCCTTTCTCTTCAGGTTTTCTTCATTATTCACTGGCTTTGGCCATCTCAGCAATAAATAGAGGACTTACGAATATAGCATTGTCGTTTTTTACCTTACATACCTACCTACCTAGGTTGTCATATATACCGACGATCAGGCTTCTCGTGATTAGGGTCATTGCAAGTCCATGGCGAGCTTATGATTAATCTTATGAGCCGCCTTGAGACACGTGGTACCATTATTCACATCCTTTGGTTATATGTAGGCTGCCGTTGTCCCGGAGAGCCACAAGATACCACGAGGGTCCTATTCTGGTTACTAAATAATAAATCGATGAAATATATAATACGATTTCCGATCATATCACGTTATGACGCGTTTCCAACCTGAAAGCTTATCAAAGTGTTTCCCTCGAAACACAGTCTCCTCCCCTAATATAATACCCTAATAACATTCTCAGGTGGTACATACGTATTCATACAGGCATCCCCTCAGTCTGATTCGCAAGCTTGGCCTGATCATCTGCGATGCCACTGTACTTGTTGATCCAATCCAGGACCTCTCTATGCCAAACGAGTGAGTTCTCCGGCTTCAGCACCCACTACATCGATTATCAGCAAATAAACAGTATATACCAATTGTCTCAACACTCACATGATTCTCATCAGGGAACATGACGAGCTTGCTAGGCACTTCACGAGCCTGCAAGACATTAAACATGGCCAATCCTTCTGAGATGGGCAGTCGGTAGTCGAGTTCGTTATGAATGACCTAGAAAGGTGTGAGCATATTTCTTGTCGCCGCATGGTATCATGCTTACCAGCTGAGGGGTGGACCAATTGCCAGTGTGCAGAGACGGATCCCACTGCTCATATCCAGCACGGTTCTCCCACAATGTTCCACCGAAATCATGCTCGGGGAAGAAGAGCTCTTCACTCGACCATTGGTTTTGTGTTGAGAAAACGCCATCATGGCACACTAAAGCCTTAAACTTACGACCCAAATCATGACCTTGAATCCAATCTGTCCTCATGTCAGTATAACTCAAGGAACTAATGCCCAAGAGCGTTTGGACCCACTAATCATGTATCCACCGTACGAGGCTCCCAGAGCAACAGCTCGATCCGTATCAACATAATCGACATGATTCTCAAGATACTCAAAGCACTTCACCAGATCTTCATATGGGGCACCTCCCCACTGGTTGGCAATCGAATCAATATGAGCTTGCCCGTATCCAGTACTGCCAGTGGGGTTGGGGCACACAGCTATATAGCCCTGCTCAGCAAAGATGGCCGGGTTCCAACGAGTACTCCAATCGTCTGTCCACGCTGATTGAGGACCGCCATGTATTAGGAAGGCCAAAGGATACTTCTTGCTTTTGTCGAAGTGGGAAGGCAGCATAACAAGAGCGTGGTTATCATAACCGGCGGACCCAGCGAACCAGACTTCTGTCATCTGCGACGTGGAGAGACCGAATGTCTTGCCGTTTTTGGAACTGGTGGAGATCACTTTGACAACCTTGGTCTCCGGGTCCAGGACTCCGTAGCTTGAGCTCTCGATTCGCGACTTGGATGTAATGAAGAGAGAGTCACTGCCTTCCAGGGTGTGTGCCTCAACGACAGACCCTTCTTTATGAATGGCCTCGGGAAGGTCACGAGCTTTGAGAGTATCAGACGGTAACTTCCAAAGCATTGATCTCCCATGTTTCTCAGCCGCAACATACAGCTCAGTGTCGTCTTTTTTCCAAACAATCCAATCAGGCCTCAAATCCCAACCGCCCTCATCATCGTCTGTCTGGTAAAACTCTTGAACGTTACTTAAGTCGTCCACGTTGGGGATCAATAACAGCCTTGTCTTATCAGATTCATACTGCTGGTGCTTCATTCTAGCAAATGCCAACTTCTTGCCGTCATTGGAGAAAGTAGGTGCACTACTATAGCCGCGCAGTCGTCCAGTCTTGACGATCTGTGGCTGAGGAGGCTTGTCTGTCCAAGACCTGATGGGTACGTAGTACAGATCTGTCTTGGTGTTTCTTGCCGGGTTCAACTCTGGATCCTTAGCAACGAAGGCGATTCCATTCTCTGAGATGTCAAAGTCCCCTGCTCCACCGAAAGGAGGCACAGGTGAACTCAGTTGGGTACCGGCCAAGAGGTTTGTAAGCCCATCCTTCTCAAACACCCATCTACCATTTTTCTTGGTAATCACGCCATACCAAAGCGAGTTCTGATTCTCGGTGTTCCAGGTATCCCAGTGGCGAACGAAGAGACCAGTATATACCTTAGCAGTTGTGTATGTCTTGGGCTCGGTTGCCTGCCAATACATGTTGCCCTTGGGCGTAGTCAATGCGGAGCAAATGAAGGCAACCTTGCCATTAGATAGTGCTTTTGCCTTTGGGTTAGAGATGCTGCCTGCAAAAGATTTGATCAAGCGTGCCCTGTTATGTTTGTTAGCTTCCTGGGTACAACATGTTGCCTTCAATAAATGCTCACTCGGAACCATCCAAGACATGCTGCTGGTAGAGAGATGAGCCGCCATTATTATTTGTTCTAATCAATGCAATCTCTTTCTCTCCAATCCAAATAGGATCGCTAACATGAGCGTCCTCGGAAACGAGATGGGAAGAGTCATCTTTGATATTGAGAACACGAATCTGGAACGACTTGGAGTGGCTCTCGAATGAGTACGACGAGATCTGAACATGTTAGCATAAATTTTACACAACCAATTGAAGGCATTGCCAAGCTCCAACTCACCGTGTAGAGAATGAGCTCCCCAGTGGAGTTTGGGACTCCAGTTGAACGACGCGGGGCCGAAATCAGCACTTCAGGCGTGAACCGCGTGGCCTGCCTCGTCATCATGGAGACAGAGAGGGAGAGAACGCGGTGCTCGTAATTGGAGGTGATATGATGGGGAAACAACGAAGTAAAGGACTCTTAAGGGTATTGAAGAGAGGAGAATCAAGAACCTCTGTGTCCAGTTGACATACTCATCATACAACCAGCCCAGGTATGCAGAACACCTATAAGTGCTAGCGCCACGGTTCCCCCTCACGACCCCCCAATTCCCATGACCAGCCGCCCGCTCGGCCCCTCTCTTCCGGCGAATCCACCGCTATTGCTACCTTCCTTTATAATTAGTGCTACCTAACCTTTAAATCAAATGTTCACAATAATACTGGACTGGCCGGACGTCGCGACGTCGTTTCAATCTGGTTCATATTGACGTGGGATAACTTAAAATGATTTCAGGATATGACACACGGCCTGAAAATACCTATGTAACGACAAATAGGAGACCATACGCTGAACTTGACTTCACCCGTAAGGCAATTCCCAGTAACTGGAGAACTACCGTGAGTTTAAAAGGTGACCTGATATCAAGCAATTGGATCCTTACTTGTTGAGGTGATGGCAGAAAAACAGACGTTTTGGTCTTGAGTAATAGAGTACTAAGATAATTCAGGTAGGTCAAGGATATCATAGGGCATGCTGGAATAAACTATGCATGCTCTTTGACGCAAACTTTTTGAGTATTCTGGTACCTTGACAGTTCCAAAATGCTTGATACTCCACTACTAATGGCATATTTTTGTGCTACTTCTAGCCTGAACCCACCATGATCTCAGCCCCAAAGCACCTTCTGTTTCGAGGGCGATCTATATTATGAACCCTAACGCCATCCTGACCCTACCATTGAGTCCATTCCCTGTTAAACGCCCAATCTCATGAGTATATCTTTGTACATACGCTACTTGCGCTGTGCTCCAAAATTCGTTCGTTTCTTGCTAGTCGAAGTATCGTTTTCGCTGTCCTCGTGCTCGGCCGTTTTCTTCTTCGACTTGCTTGCGCTCTTAACCGCAGTCGAAGATGTCGGTGTAGGGTGATTCGAGGGTCCGTCCCTGAATGCGGCGGATAATGGTGTCGCGCCAGCTGGCGTCGAGCCTCCTGATCCAGGTGTGATGCCCTCCTACAAGAAGCATGATTAGCCTATCCCGTGTGATGCTGTAAATGATATCTATCCATACTAAATTGTTAGGTCGGTAGGAAATCGACGATCGTGAAAAGACTCTGTTCTGTTCCATCGGACCAGCCTTTCGTCGCTGTGCTGCCGCGCCACTCATGCCCTTCATATAGTTGTCGAAACCGGTAATGATGTTGCCGCTTGGTGTGCTGTCGAGGTATGCATTCTCCTTCTGGGAGATGCTGTCTTCAACTTGTGTCTATGAAAATTTCAGCCGAGTTCTAACATAGCTTACACTCAGTGGGTAAAGGCGCACCAAGCGTTTCTCTAGCATTCTGCGCTTCTCGACCAGATCCCGAACCCGAGCTTGCGCCTTCTTGTACTCGGACATCGTCACTTGTCCAGTACCAGCTACAGCTCCGTTCGAAGCCTTTCTCTCAGCCATGCGCGTTGTTGTCTCGGCAGGTCGGCGTTGTTGGAGTTCTAAATTCGACGGAGGTCCGCGTCAAATAGGATGATGAGTGGTCGCGTTTGATAGCAAGGATTTAAGTTAGGTTGCGATTGGATAATGCGGGGCGCTTAAAAGGAAGCGCGGCGAGCCGCGTTAGACGCCCATGCATCTCGGTTAAATCATGGATTTAACCACAAAACAACAACGAAAATGATCAAGGTTGTAAATGAAGCAAAAATGAAAGCCTGTGTATCGCAGGTGGCTGGAACTCTCCCGCCGGGAATTGAACCCGGAAGATTGCCCAGGTTGAACCTGGTGTAGTGAGTTCTGTGGTGGTGGAGCTCGATGCCCAGATTATATCTCTGAGGCATAGATTCGGAAGCACTCCGCTCTCCTGTCTCCGATATGGTCCATATTAAACACTTTCACCTCTGATTATAGATGCTTGAACTTGATAACAGCTTCAATTTATTTGATAGTTATGTGTGTTCTTGGTTCTCTCAATATCCTATAAAGAAAGCTTTTCTATAGGCTCATGTTTCCAACGCCGTAAAGTCAGTAATTGCAAGCATGATTGTTATGATCATGGCTCAAAAAGGGCTTGAAGAAATTGTTAGCTTAGGTTTCCCCAAAAGAAGACAACCTCGATCACTCTCATCCTCGTCTTGGCGACGGAGGCGTTGCAAGGAGCAAGGTCAAATCTTAGCGAATGAACCAAGTCAGTGATTGTGCCGGTTCAAGACACTATGGCCAACTGACCTCAGATACTTCATTCGGCCGGAACCTCTGCCTCGGGTCTGGTCGGCAGGGCACGAGGTTCATCTTCAGAAACATCAGCTGAATTTTCTCGAATCCTTGATCGCGAAGAAGCTGAAGAACTATTTCGTCGTCTACCCTTAGGCGAGTCTCTCTTCCTAGAGGGCTGCTGACCACCACGTCCATGATTCGGTCGTATTTTGGTCCTGCGATCCGGTGACGCGCTGCTGGAACGGCTACGACTGCGACTATAGCTGTGACTTCGGCTTCGACTACGGGAGTCCGATGTCCGGTCAGATCGCGATGAGGAAATATCTCTAGCCGGTCGTCTTCGACGAGTTACAGAGCGGCTCCTTGATGAAGAGTAACGTCTGCGCTTTGGTGCGGGAGAATTTCGCTCCGAAGACAGAGATCGAGATGGACGAGCTGGCCGACCTCTCTCGGTACGTTTGTTTGGCCGACCCCGATATGTATCTCTTCTGGGTGATCGCGACCTCTTGCGTGTGTCAGCTTGTTCCCCAGGAGAAACAGGTCTTCGTCGTTGATTCGATTGATCAGTGCTTCGGGAGGCGCTGCGACTTCTTGAGCTCGGCCTGGGCGATGCCGAATTCGAACGTGATCGAGGGGGCGATTTTCGTCGGCCTTGGTCGGCGCGTCCACTACCACGTCTTCCTCGTGGAATGTAACTATCACGCCCATATGAGTCCCTGGTATCACGGAAGCGAGGGCCAGGTGATCTTGATCGACGACCGCCCCTCCTGAAACCCCCTCTGCCCCGGTTCTCGAAATCACGGTCACCTCGGCGCCCTTGCCAGGCATCTCCACGAGCAGCAGCCCGGTCGCGGCGGTCGCGGTCTTTCAGATCGGCTACTTCACGGTCACGGCGATCCCAGTCGTCTCGTCTCTGTTTAGCAGTTTCTGCAGCGCGGTCGGCCTCAATCTGAATCAAATGCCATCAGAAATCGAACTGTACAGGATTAGGGGTTGGCATACCTTCTCTTGGATGAGCTCCAGCTTCTTGGCCTCGAGGAGCTCCTTAGGGACGCCTTGAGGACTACTTTGGGCACTCAGCAATAACTTCCACAGGTCTTTGCAGAACACGGCCGTGTCCTTGTCAAGAAACCCTGTTAGTTGTATTTGCAGTGACTTGATATCCGGCTATTGTACATATCAGCATTTTGGACTTGTCGGGGTTGGGTAAGCATACGTATCGCGGTCCTTCGATGAGATTGAAGACGAGTTCGATAACCACGTCATCTTCGCTTCCCAGGATATCGGAGATTTTGCTGGCGATCCATCTGAATGGAGGAGTTAGCACGTTGTAACACGGGGCCGGCAATCAGATCACGGACTTCTTCATGACTTGCAAATTAACCTTTTGCATGTCAACCTTCTGGCTAAACTCGGGGGGAAATCTGGTCGACTTCAAGAGCCGCGCATCTACCCCGGTGGCCATATTGGAGAAGTCGCAATAGCAGTTTGATATCGTAGTATGAAGAGACGCGTTGTTAAGAAAAAGTTGCTAGGGAAGAAAAGTGACGTCGCCAGCACAAGCTCGGTGCCTCATGCAGAATGCCGGGTAGCGTATGTGCACGGACCAGTATTTTACATGGAGCGCGGGTTTCTGCACTTCTTTTGTTGTAGGGAGGATGTGCACTGAAGAGTCCTGAAAGCTCCCCGCCGTCTAAGCGGCGTCACCCTTCGCAGCCTGGGACAAAGACAACTTTCATAGACCCTTTCTGCCGACAACATAGGAAGCTCTCCGTTTCAGAAACATTCCTTTTCTGTGTCTTCATTCCAACAATGGAAAATCTACACACGCCGACAGTGCCCTCAGGGGAAACCACTGCTCCTGTCACGAATGGCGATGCGGGGCATCTAAGCTTTGCAGAGTTGCAGCGAAAGAAGGACGATATTGAGGCCGAACTCAAGGCTTTAGGAGGGGTGCTCGACTCGGTATTCGCGAGCTTACGAAATAACGTTTATGATGCTCTAACACAATTATAGCATGGGGTTGATATGAACACTTCTCTCCTGACAAACGATGGTTTCCCTCGAGCCGACATTGATGTTGCTCAAAGTATTTCAATGTATCCAGATTCAAGATTCGACCACTGACAGCGTGATAGTCCGGACTACACGAGCTCGCATCATTCGACTGCGGAATGACTACACTGCTCTCATGACCCGGATTGAGAAATTCCTCCATGACCATTTCGCGAGTCTTGAGGAGAATGAATCTGCGCCAGTTGCAAGCTCGAGTAACTCACAGAGCATCTTGCCAGACTCAGTTTCTACACCGTTAGACCCCCCTTTTGCCAAGATCAACACCGTAGCTGCAGGAAGTCCAGCAGAATCTGCCGGTCTGAAACCTGGAGATGAAATCCGGAACTTCGGATATGTGAATCGAGCCAACCACGACAACCTCAGAAAGGTGGCCGAGTGTGTCCAGGGTAACGAAGGGGTAAGTTTGTGCTCCGATGTAGTACAGAAAACCGCCAGTTGACAGTACATTAGAATAACGTTTTCATCAGAGTGTCGAGGCCAGATGGTGTGGCCGAGCGGCAAGAGTTGCGACTGACGTTGACTCCGAGAAAAGACTGGGGTGGGCGAGGATTGTTGGGCTGCCATATCTTGCCTCTATAAGTCGAGTTGTCGCGAAAGCCATGATACACCAGAAAGCCTATGCCTAATCACTCCGGGCGACGTAAATTGGTGGTTGAGGTAGATCGAGACGAATTATCTTGAGGATTGTTCTTTGGCCCATATCTGGTCACTGGTGTGCTTTGCATCCCTCAATCCAATGGCTTTCTCTAGGGCCTCGAACCTCGCCGCTATCCAGACACTTCTCTCATGATGCATGCGAGTAGAGAAATCGCACCCCTAATTTGCAAAGACAAAAGTGGATCATACATCACTAGGTCTCATGCTGATATAACGAAACATTTTTTGATACATTGGGATTGAATGAACTCACACATGCAGTTCTCTGTGTAATCTACTAAATCCTTGCGTTGACTTATCAACTAGTAGCGGATGGTAGAGACCTCAGGACTTTGAACCGGAATGAATGAAAGGATCTGAATAAGTAGCATAGTAGTGTAATATGGCGCAGTTTTGGTCAGAGAGAGACAACCAGCTTATTTGTTTCTCCTAGCACGAGAGTCATCAGCCTTCTGATGACTTAGGGGCTAGATTATCATTCAACTGGAGTCAAGGAAGACAGCATGATTTGAGTGAATGTGTAATTGGCCAAAGGCGACTTCACTGTTCACCTATGCTACTAGTATATGGTCATTTAACGACACCACGTATGTTAATAAAGCACTTTGTAAGAGGTGTACATTCGCTGGCGCCAGCAGATTAGCGATAGCCTTTGTATTTGTTGTCTAAAAACAGTAAAGGTGTGCTGGACACTCTCAAGGAATCCGTATATGGCCTCATGATAAGAGGTGGCCAACAGGTACGGAAAGCTGTTTGTCAGATGACAAGGTTCATTGATGACAGCCTGAGTAAGGGATTCATGAAGCAAGAAAGCTTGCAGGAAGAGTAAAAATAACCAATAAAAGCTCGTGATACCCAGCACGAATTGGTACCTAAAGATGCCTAGAGCTTGCCTGGAAATGCTGACTACAAGTACAAGCATTTAGATCACCTCAGAAAGAAAAACGACGAACAAGCAAGGCACCACTAGGCAGCCCAGCACAGATTGAGCCAGCGAACAGGAAGACGCAGAAGGCCGAATCGATTAGGCGGTGCCCAATAATAACACAGAATTGCTCCAAGGCGGTGACGGTAATGGCTGGTGATGGAAGGCCATAAGGTGGATCACTCGCAGCAGGCTGGAGGCACTGAATGGGCGGGTATCACGTGCAGCTTATCCACTCGAAGGTAGGTAGGGGCGACTGAATTTTTCGCTTGAGGTCCTTCCCTGCCCAAAGTCCCCCGCCACTCTCAAAACATCCATCAGGTCGACCTTGAAAGTTTGTCAATCAATCTTGGGTATACCCACATTGTCAACAACGGTTTTTTCAGGTATTTAGGATCCATTCCCTCAGCATCACTTCGCACCGGCGTCCATCTCATTTTATACCCATTCGATCGACCGTCTTGCGCTGTTGCCGACCGCTCAACAGAAGCTAACTCACGCCTCTCAGCACCCCGCTTGTTTACATCCTCTGCATCTGTCGCTACAACACCACAGACACAACCATCAAGATGGCTGAGCAGCAGACTCCTACCTTCAAGCTCGTGCTTGTCGGTGACGGTGGTACCGGAAAGGTGTGTAGGTTCCTATGACGCAACATTTCTTTCGCGATGTTCTCAACGACGTTCGAGCCCTACTCCGCCAAGTCGATTCTCGAGAGATATGAAGCGATCCCCATCACGCATCAACATCGACTAACCATCATTTGCGATAGACCACCTTCGTCAAGCGTCACTTGACCGGTGAATTTGAGAAGAAGTACATGGCCACCCTCGGTGTCGAGGTTCACCCTCTTGGCTTCACCACCGTAAGTCTCGCGACCCCACGTTGACCTATGCGGGGCACTAATCCATCACAGAACTTCGGTCAGATTCAGTTCGATGTCTGGGATACCGCCGGTCAAGAGAAGTTTGGCGGTCTCCGTGATGGTTATTACATCAACGGCCAGTGCGGTATCATCATGTTCGATGTTACCTCCCGCATTACCTACAAGAATGTCCCCAACTGGCACCGTGAGTCCACCCCGCCCATGATATCATCGAACCCGTAATTAAACATTCCAGGTGATCTCGTCCGAGTTTGCGAGAACATTCCCATCGTTCTCTGCGGTAACAAGGTTGATGTGAAGGAGCGCAAGGTCAAGGCCAAGACCATCACTTTCCATCGCAAGAAGAACCTCCAGTACTACGACATCTCTGCCAAGTCCAACTACAACTTCGAGAAGCCTTTCCTGTGGCTTGCCCGCAAGCTTGTCGGAAACCCTCAGCTTGTAAGATAATATCTCACGATCTCTTGACACTTGAATCAGCATGTTAACCAGATATAGGAGTTCGTTGCTGCTCCGGCTCTGGCTCCGCCCACTGCCCAGGTCGACGAGAAGCTCCTGGAGGAGTACCGCAAGGAGATGGACGAGGCCGCCGCCATGCCTCTGCCTGGTGAGCTTTCCGACGACGATCTGTAAATGACTCGTGTGGTTACGGAATACTTTTGTTGAGGAGGATGCTGTCAAACATCCAAGGAACGATGCATGGGCAGTGTTTGAGGATGGCACATAGGCAGCCGAAATGACCATTTATGAGATACAGGGTGAAAGTCCTGGAGTTTACAGTAGCGTGATTATGGGGCGGCACAAAAGACAGGCCGTCATGCCTTTCTTTGGGCCTCAAGGGACGGTACCACTGCAAAGAGCAGTGTCTTATTTAGTTTAGCTAGACTTCCTCCACCAAAACAACAAATAGGGCCAAGTTTGCGTGGCTTGGCTAAGACAATGACCAATGGCCCTTTGATGGAGTTCACCGTGCAAATGTGCATAAAGTGATCATATAGAGAGATGCAAGACATGTTCAAAGCGGAGGACCAGTTCTGAGCACTTCACAGTGAAGAAGGGTAGATTTGAGGGTACTTAAAACGAAGTCTAGGTACACTCAACGCGCACACCCATATGACGATGAGGTTGACCTACATACAGTTATGTGTAACCCCAATTGCCGGAATTGTTAACCTACAGCTCTTCGTTTGTACCTATGGAGGCGCTACGGTACTAGGTAGGTACTAGCTGGTACTGTGGTGACACGACTTATGAAAGCTCAATTATCACCCTTGATTTGACAATTCTGAGCTTACCCATCTTCTGTATGCAGCCTGCCGGTCTCTTCCAAGGTAGCCGCGGGAGCTTTGCAGTAATCTTCAGCCGAAACGTGAGCAGAACTTTACACTGCTCGATCGATCCCTGAGCATAGCTATGAGGATCCCTTGTGCTGGTAGAGAGTCCGAAAGAGGAGTGGATTTTCATTACCAAGCCATAATATTTTCTCAAACGCAAAAAGAGACGCTATGCCAAAGACCATGATTATTATCCACCTTGAGAAGATCGCATCAACATTGCCTCTTGTGGCGATATTTCTTTGAATATGCCAGTGAGCTGAGCTTTAACATTGGTATCTACCAGTATAGCACAGCACAACCTATGAATACCTGCCATTTTTGTACATCAAATGGATCCAAAACCAAAGGCTCCATGTAGAGATGAATCTTTAATTCGTTATCGACATCGGCACATATGATGGCATGAGATCCCTAGTAAGGTACCTACCTACCTTAAGTTACCTGGCAAGAAGTAGATCTGATCGTATTAGCCAATAACACCGACAGCAGCTCTCTGTGAACGCTGATTCGTAATATCAGATTGATAACACAATAAACACCGGTAGAACTCTAACCCAAAGGGTCATCAAAATTACTGTACTAGCCGACCGTTAATACTGTGACATCCAATAGTTCCCAGTGATGTGGAATAAAACGTGATAGTAGAGGACCTTGATGAATGTGTGAATCAAGTCTTGCAGTACTCAGGTGGCACTAACTTGAACCCTTGATGCAAAGGAGGAATTTGGATTCCAAGGCCAAGTTTAAAATACGCAAAGCTTTCCGAAGCGCGTCTCAATGACTACTGACATATATGCTCTGTTTGTGTTTTTTTGTTGATGCAGTAGCCCGGATGTGAGACGCGTTTAGTAGAGGGCCAATCAAAACAATACGAAACATTGGAGCCGTGAATGGATCCATAACTACCTGGCCGCTATACGAGAGACTGAGGTCAGCGTCGAAGTGTTAAGTAATCGATATCATAAAGGTGATGAATTTGGAGATCTCCAGCCTCGATAATGGATGATGGAACGCAGATGATATAAGAGGTTTACATCCAAAGTCGCAGTTACAAGGATCCAGCTGATTGGAAGAATGAACTCGAGATTAAGCTTGGCAGTGTGTTTGTTTATTTAGGTTAAGTTCCTATTTAAAATGGATGGATGGCGGGCATGACACCCCTGCGTGCTGGCGCATGCAGCCACTTAATGAAACAGGGGTGTCAATTGACCACAAGATGGTCCCCAGGATCGCTAATACCACTTGTTAATTGACTACGTGGGGCAGCATGGTAACTGAGAAACAAGGGAATGGAGAAAGATTGACGAGACTATGTGATTTTGTCTCTTTACGTCGTCCACAAGACGACTAAAACGCAATCGGAAACATGTGCCCAACTGATATCTGAATGCATTCGCATGCATAATCTATGCAACGGGATGACTAGCTGCATATCGACCAGTAAAAGGTTGAAGAAAAACTAAGAGCGAACTTGCTTGTGGGGCTTATATGCTCTACCCTTCTCTTCAAAGTTCAAGCGGGACAGAAAAAATAGAGTTATACCTAGCATTTCACGCGTTGTGATTGTCCTGTAGCGCGTGTCTTTTTATGTTGTTGCGGGGTGGTGCAAAAGGAAAGGGGGAAAACAGTGCTTCAAGTAAGGTACTTAACGTAAGGGACGAGTCAGATTTTCTCGCATCTGGCCGATAAAGATTTATGTATCTGGAATAAGACATTTTATATGAAAAGCTTAAATAATCAAGACACGGTGAGACACGCTCTTGATACCGCGTTTTTTGAAAACTGGGTTATTAAAAAAGACAAGGCGGGAAAGCTAATCTAAAAGAACATAATGTAGATCTAGAAAGGTCGGTAGGGGAGGTTGGTTTTTTGTTATTGCTGGGCTCTTTTCACCTGGTGCAGGTGGCCGCCAGCTGTTAGCACACCAGGAGCCACACGCGGCGGATTGATACGTAAATTGACAGGGGTGCGCGTTTACTATACAAGGTTTACGCGGAGGCACAAGCGCCAAAAGCCTCCAAGACAAATGGGGTTTCTTACAGAGTACAGAGGGGACTCCACTCGAGGGCCTAGGTACGAAGGGACGACTTTCATCCTACCTTAGGCGGGCCGCCTCGTTTTAGAAGCACGCCTGCCAACATCAAGACAACCTCGTTTTTCTTCTTTCTCTTCTTCACTTGTCATCTTCATCATTATCGCAGAAAGCTTTCAAACCATCAGGTCTGATTTCGCTCCCATCGAGCAGGCTGATCTCAAAGTTGATACCTCCCGAGTGCTGTTGTTTCTTCTCCAGAACACGAATCTGGCGTCTCTCTGACTGGGCGGTAATGCGTCTAAATCTTCAATAAGGCCATCTCCATTACCCTCTTCTCTATCGCAATCATGGCCGACTCTATCAAATCTTCTTCTTTCGCCGCCACGCCCGATAAACACGCTCCTCCGGCCCCGCGTTTTCACGACATCGCTGTCACGCCCCAGAGTCTCCCTCCTCTCGCCGATGTGTCAACCAATTCAGCCGTATCTGTAACTGATTCGGAGAAGCATCCCAAGGGGAAGAGGAAACGGACAACGTATGTTGATCTACCTGATATTTCAATTCTGGCTGCAGCGATGTATAGGAAAGACTGAGCTAATTTTGAATTGATGGCGTTGTGCAGGGCGAAAGACAAGATGGTTCTGGAAGAGGCATACAGCAGTAACCCCAAGCCAGATAAACAGGCGCGCCTGGACATTGTCCAGCGTGTATCCTTAAGCGAGAAGGAAGTTCAGGTATGGCATTGACAACATTGCATTTGCTGTTGGATCCTGGCATTGACATGGCGACCTACCACGCGTCTCCCATGGGGTTTGAAAACACCAAACTAACATCATCCACTCCAGATCTGGTTTCAAAATCGAAGGCAGAATGACCGCAGGAAATCTCGCCCTTTGTCACCGGGAGAAGTTGCTGCTCTTCATCATGGAATCATGCATCCCTCAACTTTCGACCCAATTACACACACTACAACTCCAAGCAAACCCGAACATCCATTTCCAGTGTCCGAAAGTTCTATATCTCGATTTGGAGATCCGATCTCTGTGCCCCCTCGACATTTCGATCGGACACCCTCCATGCCACGATATCACTCAGACCTTGTGAATAGCACTCCAATCACCCTTGGCCATGACAGTTTTCGCTACTATTCTGACGCCACTCCTAACCGCATCGATCCTACTCTCCCACACGAAGCTCGAGATGTGTCCCATTCTTTGTCAAGTTCTATATCTAGTAATGTTGGCTACCTGTCCAACCGGTGGAATGCTGGGGCCACTTCATTCTCTACGCCAGCTGCTTTTACCCGCAGCGGTGACGATTCATTCAGGTATGCCGCATACGATTGTACTAGGTGTGCCTTCACTAATCAAAGCAGATTTGATACGTTCCCTCCGTCCTCGTGCGCTTCCGATCGTGTCATTGCCACCCCTCTCTCCCAAAACCAGCCCAAGGTTCACCTTTCTACATCCTTAGACGGAAAGGCAGAGTTAGTCTCCAACCAGGGCTCTCCTTCACGTGAATTGCCTCCTCGACCATCCTCCACAACGCCATACTTGCCTGAGGAGCGACAGCGCGGTCTGCAACGAGGCCTACAACGTAGTAGCAGCGCTGTTACTCTCCCTCCCTTGTCGGAACTCACTAGCAGTTTGCCCCCTAGTCTTGTGCGAGGTCGGTCTCGTGATGTGCATGCCTGGGAAAAATGCGCGGACGCTGAGAATCGTGATGAGCTGACAGCGCAGGCCGAGTACGAGTCGAACGGATCGGCGGCTGCAGCTATTAACATCCTTCGTTCCACGAGCGGGATTCTTCAACCAAGTAACGCCAAACGCAACGCTCCCATGACAAGGCCCCAACGACCTCACCTGGCAAAGAAGGCAAAGCTGGATCCTACTGGGTCAAGTATTTCACGACTAGACGCGGACTTGGACGAAAGGGACAAGGCTGACAGGGAGCATGGCAAGGTGAAGGTTTCGATGCTGGTCTCTCCGACAGGTGGTGACTCGGATAAGGAGAACTTGAGCCCCGACGAGGAGACATGTTCGCCAGATCCTTACCACCGTCGACCTTTGCCACCTGCCCCCAAACATGTTGGCGATAACCCTCGACGAGTTGGCCGAGCCCTGCAGGAGCAAAGGAGCCCAAACCTACTCGCAAACCGCGCAAACATGGCGCCCACACGACCACGTTCCATCGTCAAGGAAGGATTGGAGATTTTCCAGGACAGGATGAAACCAGTGCTGTCTTCTAGGGAACCAGACATTGTTCGAGGTTCCATCAGTCCTAGTAAAAAGCCCGACATGGACTGCGTGGCAGGTCTTCTTTCTCTCAGTCAAGGAGCTTGGAGGTGAAGAGAGGATAAAAGGGAAAACTGTATCTGTAGATGCTGGGGAATGGAATCACGGGAAAGAGCGAAATGGCCTTGACATAGCCTAGGTTGACTGTTGTCGTTTTCTCTTCCGTGACCGATAAGGAATCACTTTCTTGCATGGCTCACACGAGTCTCGTTCTCAATGTTTACAGCTGTATAATGTTCGGTAAAGTCCTGATTCATGGCGGCACTGGATTTGGGATTTGGGATAGAGTTCGGCGCCTGGAATTTGTGCTTGTAACTATCTTCGTATTCACATACTGTTACTTGATGTGATGGAGAAGGGAGCCAGCTACTTGGCTTCCTGGATGGAAGAAGAATTGAAAATAAGAGACTGTCTCACAAGACCATCAAGGAAAGGCTCAGCTTACCACTCGAAATGACAATGATGACCAACAAAGAATGATGTTGTAAGAGCACTTGTGCAAAAACTGAGGTTGCAGAAGGAAGGACAGCCGCCGCTCAGAGTTGACTTGAGACATAAACGTATTCAGAAGCCTATCGAAATTGAAGTAGCCACCTGATTTTACTCGATATTCCGTAGGAATGTATTCATATCGAATTCTTATGACAGTCTCAAGACACTTTAGAAAACCCAACTATTGCTCATATTACTCCCGAAGCCCATAGAAATCCGTGTCGACCAATCCTACAACGTCCCTCTTTTGGTTGCTTGAAACTTGAAGAGGCACTAGACGCTGAGTGAGCTTTCGAGAGATTACGCTTATCCCATGACGGGCATCTTGCTGTTGAGCTATGTGGCCACATATTGTGTATTGTCTTGACCAGATCGTAATCTGTCTTACATCTAGATGTCTAAATATTTCTCGCTATAGTTCCAAAACCACACCACTTTGCCGTTCCGCTTATATCAAAAATGAAGAAAAAGCTGATCTATCATTGTACCCAGATAATCTGAAATAACGACAATAATTGTAACGCCGCCAACACCATGCCTAAAACCAGCTCTTATCCAAGGCCGCTGATGCCATGTACTTTCCTCACATACCCAGAAGGCTCATTTGCCGACGGATGGGGCTGGCACTGACACTCCCATCTTCACTTGCGTAGCATGCACTGTCAGTGTCAATGTCCCAACCGATATCGTCATCATCGTTGCAACTATCTCCGGTGTCGGCATCGAAAGGCTTCTGTGCGGAAGCTCTCACGTTCCAGCGAAGAGTACGGCTCACGCTGTCAAACCACTCTGTATCGGTGCGTGTCACAGTAGGGAAGGGGTACTGAGAGGCAGTGATTGTGACGTGGTCACCTTGTCGTAGCTCGAGTCGACCCTTGCCATCAAAAGCGCAATAGGCAGTGGCTCGAGAATTCCGAGGAACAACAACTCGAAGAGCCATGGTATCAGAAAGAACCATGGGTCGGAACGATAGTGTATGAGGGCAGATGGGTGTGAGAAGGATGGCAGGAATGTCAGGGTGAACAAGAGCGCCACCGGCAGATAGAGAATATGCTGTAGAGCCAGTCGGGGTGGAGAAGATGCAACCATCTGCTTGTACAACAGTAAGGAGTTCATCATCACCGTAGAGCTCCAGGTTGGACACATAGGGGGAAGGACCACGATCGATGACGAGTTCGTTAAGAACTTCGAATTGCTCAGGTTCTTCGAGCTTGGGTGCGTCCAGAGCACCAGCTCCACGATTGCTGCGATGAACAGTACACGTGAAGCGCATGCGGAGGTTAATCTTCATGCCATCATCGCCCATGACTCTGTTGAGATGTTCTTTGTACTTCTCAAACTCAAATGTGGTCATGAAACCTAGACTTCCAAGACTGAATGAGAGCACAGGAGGTACAATGCGCTGGAAGAGCCATGAGGTGAAGAGGACGGTGCCATCACCACCAAGAGTCAAAACAAGATCGAACTTCTCAGGCTGACTCCAGCACAAATCGGGTGTCCAGTACTTAAGCATGTGCTGGAAGCGCGGGTTCTCGGCAAGGAGACCAGATGAGTCGAAACGTCGTGAGTTGCGAAGCTTAGCATCGACGTAGACATTCACGCCGAGGTCGGAGCCATAACGTGGGGTTCGCAGAAGCCACCCGGCAAGCTCGCGAGTAAGGTAGACGAGCTGGTTGTCGCGTGCCTTGGTAACAATCATGATGTTGCGGACTGCACGTTTGATGGGACGACGCTGAAGCTGCTTGGAAACCTCTCGAACACCAGTTGCAGTCGCGACAAGACGCGAATGTGACATGGAAACATCATTCTTGATTTCCTCAAGGACCTTGCCGATGTCGACAGCATCAGCAAATCGCTGATGGTAGAAACATGGCGACTGTAAAGTTGAGGCGAGAATGGTAGCGGCCATATCAGATGAAGTTGTGTCATGGCTAGAGATGGAAGTGTAAGTCCGGGCGGTGTTGGGTGTGTTAATGGTGGTCAAGCGAGACTTGGCGAGATCATTGAGGGCATCAGTGAGGCTTTGCGAAGGCGTGGCAGCGGCAGAGCTCTTGGACACACTCGTGAAGCCAGGTAGAGGGTCAGCCGAAGAGGCTGGTGGAGAGTTAGACTCTGAAGGTTCCGTCTGGCGAAGAGAAGGCATGTTTGTGTGTGGAAGGGCGAGTGACAAGGCGTCGGGTTTGTTGTGTCGGATCACCGAAGCCAAAGCCCTCGGGCCAGAATTAGACCGAAGTGCGTCTTTCCGAGTTGAAGAAGACGAGGCTGATTGATCTGCAGTTGATGCGGGTAATGGTGAAGTGGAAGATTGTGAAGAGGGCGAGCTCAATGAAGTTGTATCTTTTGGGGCAGATGACAAAGTAGAGGCCCCACAATCTTCCAGGAAAGTTTGAGGTTTTAAACGATCCGAGACTGACAACGACAAAGGGGATGGGGACAATGTTGAGAACACACTTGACTGCTGAACTTCTAATTGTGTGGTCTGAACAGTGTCCGAGTTCAGACTTGTATCGGCGACTGCGCTCCTCTTATTATGGACAGGTGAGTGGGAAGAGCGAGCAGGAGACAAGCAATACCCGTTGTCTCGGGGGCTGCCAAGAGCTGGGTGGAGAGCCGTGGGAGACAGTACGCCTGTCATACTTCCGTTGCTGGCGGAGGAGGCTAGGTACTTGGGTCGGTAGACTTGGAGGGGAGGGGGGGCAAAGGAATTGGTGGACGAGGCCCTGTAAGTGATTCGTAACGTGGAACAGATGGGGGATTAGACCAGGACCCTAAATAGGATAGAATCCCAAAATTAGATGGGGGTCCAATGTGACGAGCACGCGATGTCTCTCGTTGTCTTTGTTTTTTATCGTGTGCTTTCCCACACAATACTTGTATTCAGCCGACTTTTGCTCAAGCGGATTTGTTCACTGCAAAGTGATTTTCTCGATGAATCCTGGCGGCGATAAGCAATAAGCTTGGCCGATGGGATTTCCGGCACAGGTGAGCGGGCCGCGGAGACAAGCGGAGAAAAGCTTCGGAGTTGATAAGTGTGAACGACAATGCAATACCGTACTTGTAACCGTAACAGGTACAGTACCGACCACGTTCCGACGATCGAATCTCACTCAATTCCGGTTTGCGCTGCACACAAGGAGTGAACCCTCCAGGGGCTGGCCTGACAAAGCAAGATACAGATGGCGTCGTAGTGCAAGTCTGTTGTTACCTCGCTTCGCCTGTGATCCCCCGAATGGAATACAAGATGTGCTGATAGAGCGATTGATGTACTGAATCAATCAGTCACCGTTTACCCTGAATAGCAAGATATTAATAGACTCTCGTCCAATAATCTCGCCTCGATGCAGCGCAGTGCAGCAGGGTTGTAGAATATCCAATTAGGAGAAACAGTAGCAGCCCACTCTTGGAAATCGAAAAATCGAGAAATCGAAAAGTGATATCCGTAACCCCCGTGACGAGCTATCTTTCTAACCGTTGCCAAATCTCGTCCGGGAACCCCAGTCTGTTGCGGGGATGAGACACACACTCACGGAGATACGCCAGGGATGTCGATAGCTTCTTAAGACGCAAGAGCCGAGCCGAGCGGGAGGGACACGCCGCTATTGGTGGTGCTTGTGATGAGAATCCTTAGTCGCAGCAATACACGATGCACGTGGGTGATGTGAGCAGCTGGGATCAAGCACCAAGAGACTGGTTAGACTAGATCCTGAGGTTGTTGGTCGTGCTGTTGGTTGATCTTGTTGGTTGCAGTGTTCGGCTGCCGACTTTATACGTTGCTCAAATTCAACGTCACGGCGGCGGGCGGCAGTTGATTCAAGATTGAGGCTGGGAAGAACAACCTTCTCTCGCAATCCACAAAGTGCAACCGGAATTTCGGGAAGAAACAGCGAAGAGCCACACAAAGAAAAGAAGCAAGGCAAGGATTCCGGGATCTCTTTTGGCTGCAGTGCAGATGTAACACAACACTACGCGGCCGCCAGTCCAAAGCTGCAAGCCACAAATATGTGATGTAAGTTTTCAACGACCAGCGAAGAAGATAGGTTGTCGAGCAGATTCAGCCTTCCAAAAGAATATGAGAACCAACAGGTTAAATTACTTGGCGCCAATGGGAGGGTTGTGACAAAGAAGACAGAGACGCAGCAAGCGACCAAGAACGTTGGTGACCAAGCGAAGGTATAAAAAAAGAGGCCGTAAGCGAGAGGCGAAGACGAAAAATAAAGTGGGCGATTTTGCACGAGACTCACAGAGTCTTGTCGGCGAACGCGTGATTACAATCAATGTAAATAAAAGAACAAGATATGAGTGCTCGAAGGAGAGTGTTGAGACCGGCTACCGAGCCCAAGAATTTGCTGTGTGCTCTAGCTGGGCTTTAATACTCTGACTTCATTTTCCTTGCGTGTGTTTTCGAATATCGCGAGCTATAAAACCTGCCTCTATCCCCTGTGTTTTAGCTCCAGGGTCCCAGCTTTGGGGGGCAAGGAAAGACTCCCGTCGTGGATAGTCCAGCCCCTTCCACTGGAGGGTCGACCCTGGTAACCCCTTTCTCAACCTAGAACTCCTTGTCACAAAATCTTTTCCTCGTCTAGCGCCTGCTGAGACGTCGATGGAAACCATGTTGCAATTTCTTCGTCTCTATGCAAGGACCCAGCTACGTGGTTATAAACTAAGCGAATTAGCATGTACTATGCTAGTGTCAACAAGGCAGGAGAAACAACAAATAATATGTATTCCTTAATCGATGTCAATAAGATATCAAAATCATATCATAAAGTGGTTAATGTTCTATGGATCCTTGAATAACCAATGGGTCTATAGCCTAGCCGCGGCTCAACTCAACCACTTGCACTTCTCTGTTATAACCGTGCGGAAGTGGAACTAATAACAGTTGTGAAGTGGGCACCAGGCACCGTCTTGCTTTTCAACGGTTCAATGGCGAATAGTTCAGGGTCGTTGCAGATTTCTCCAGTTTGCTGATTCATGGTCTCAGTAGCGCCCAATGCTCCCTCTGTGGCTGCAGTGGCTTTTAATCATTTTCGATCCAACCATAATACACATTGTGTATTTTTAGAAGAGATTGGCATAAGAACTTCAGATTTACAATGTTTGTCATCTTGATATTCACGTTCTCGTCCTTTGAAACCTTCTTCTGTAGATCGTCTACCTCAGGCCCGGCTTACTTGTTGTAACCTTGTTAGTTGTGATAAACCTTTAGCGATTGTGTTACCAGGTATTACTACGTAGGATTCGTGGCGCCAAGCTAGGTGACAGGTTACATATTTACCAAACATGTCGGTGAAATCTTGAAGGCGATAACCAATGTAACATCGTTGGGCAAAGGCGTGGCAATTCGTCTCAGCTTCTAAACTTCAACTCAGCTCTTGTTGAGCATTCTAGGCATTCAAAGATCTAGGCATGTACGTATTCGAAAACATTGCTAAACGCCATGTCAGGTAATTGCAAGAAAATATCATATCTGACTGGACAGTTGTCATCTCAATGCAAACCCCAGTATTTATCAGCCCCCTGTTAGAGAACGTAAAAGCGCATCACGTCTTAGAGTATCAAGTTACGATAACCAACCAGCTACGGTAAAACACGATCGTGAAAATGTAAACTCGAAAAGATTGCGGAATCCAATGGTATCTTTGATCATTCGTAAACAGATTCGACCCCCGAATCGGCCTGAGACCGCCCATACAATTCCTGATGCCGTGGTGAAACACAGAACCAGGTACTTGTCCACTGAGGAGCCACCATATCCAGAGCTTACCCGATAGTAGCCCGGATCAGAAAGTCCCGAGACTCTGCCCACTATACTTGGCGGTTTTAATACCAGTACAATGGTCGTTTTGATCGTTGAGGTTTGACCCTCTTTCTCAGGATTGAGGTTGGCCTCAAAGTGCGGTAAGCCTTCGCCATGTGCTGGCGCTGAGATTTATCAGGTTGGTAAGCCAGCCGAGGCTGGGCGCCTAGACGAGAGTTTGATTATCATCTTGGCAGGAGAAGCATGTTGGAAATACCGAACGTGGGATATCATGCACATGGTTTGGTGTATCATTTCCAGTAGAGATCCTCCGCCACCTTCGCTTCCATGACAGAGCGGATGAACTGTCTCATGCTTCTTGACTCCGCGTCGTCGCCGGACATGGTTGTATCGAAACCAGGCTGTTGATGCTCGCAGCATATACGTTGTCCAAGCTGAAGAACATTGGCCCACTCAGCGGGAGTGAAGGCGCCCTCGCTCTCCGACAAGAGCAACTCATCATGAGAAGTGAAACCGAGAACGTGAACCGACTTAGCATGATCGATATCAACAGCGCTTGGATCGACGATGATGGGCTTGCCCTCCTCTTCTGGAACAGCAAGAAGGGTCGCCGCGCCAATACTCTTCAGAGGGATGGCAGCGCTGAGGAGTCCCAGGATGGCAGAGTGAAGAAGTGCAGGAATGATAGGGAGATTCTGCAACGAGCATTAGCTTATCGGTACCCCCAAAGTTTGACATTCAAGCCTACCAACTGTGCTTGGACCAGTTTTGCGTTGACGTAGGCATTCTCAGGTGTCTCCGCAACCTGAAGAGTGATCTGGATCACACACCGAGGATAGTCTCTCACAGGGATAAGTTGCCTAATCGCTGCCTGCATGATTGACTCAAGCTGTCTCTCACGGGTACCTGTTGCAACATGCATGAGGACTCGTTATTCTGCAACAAGGGATGTGGGGGATCTCACCTCCAACGCCAGCGGCAGGACGAACAATGACGTCCACTAGAGCCTCGAAGGCATTCTCATCTCGTCTCTGGGCTTCTACGGGGCCATTGACAGCGGCTATCACGGCATATCCCCCGTATGAGAACGTCGCAGAACCGTCAGCTTTGGCGAGGTGTGACAGCTCTGCTGCAGGTTCAGCTAAAGGAGCCATTGTTGTTGGTGTTGAGACGATTTAGTCGTGTAAGGCTGGAAATTTTCTTTTGTTTTTGGAGTTTAGCTCAGCGTAGCGCACGGGACAAGTGTGAATGAAGCGATAGGCGATATACGGTTGGATTCTAAAAATGTGATTAAGAGATGTACTTCAGAGTAGGGAAAATAAATTAACGGAATTTGGCAAAAGAGTGAGTTCCCCAGAGTTTGTTGGCTCAATATCAAAGTTATGGATTTCTTGATAGTGGGGCCGTTTGGAAGCTACCCGCAGAGGTGGCTGCCAATCATGGGTCCACAACTCATGACATGCAGCCTTCACGATACACTTGATGAACCTCTGTTCTACATCTACATCTACATCTGTCTATCAACAATAGATCGACTCTCCCAACATGGACTCGCAATCTTCTACCCAATCCGCACCGTTACAGGGCGAAACATCATCAATACCAAATCTGAAAGACCGACTTCCGAAGCTCGAACCTCGAAAGCGACGCTCAGCTACTTCCAACCCTACTCCCATTCCCGAAACACCCGCCTTACCAACGCCACCCGATACCTCCGACTGGACTTTCAAGACACCATCGCGAAGAATCCTGTCAAAAAAGGACCATGATATTTTCTTGTCTTCACCAACATATAAGCTCATTACGGCTTGGGTATTTGGGCTAGCAGAGTCTGTGGTCGACACCCCCAACTCTGCAGTTCGAGACGCCGACCTGAGCAGCCCTCTCAAGGTCATACTACATATCCTCGATGAGACGGAACAGCTGGTAGCTAAATCACCTCCGAATGAACAAGGTGGATCAAGATTCGGTAACAAGGCGTTCCGCGGCCTTCTCGAGCTTGCGCAAAGCAACAGTGCAGCTTGGCATCGAGATATCGGCGTCCAAGACGAGAGAGCTATCGCCGAGCTCTCCACATACTTCTGCCAGTCTTTCGGTAACGGAAATCGAATCGACTATGGATCTGGTCATGAGTTGAACTTCATGATTTGGCTCCTTTGCCTTTACCAGCTGGGCTTGTTAGAGCGATCCGACTTCAAACCCCTCGTCCTCCGTGTATTCGTGCGCTACCTTGAGGTGATGCGTGTCATCCAGATGACTTATTACCTTGAGCCTGCGGGATCACACGGAGTTTGGGGACTTGATGATTACCAGTTTCTCCCTTTTCTTTTCGGTGCCACACAGCTTTTGCACCACCCCTACATTACCCCAAGAGCTATCCACCAAGACCTTACCCTTGAGGAGTTCGGTCACGACTATATGTATCTTGGCCAGGTCAGCTTTGTAAACAGCACAAAGACCGTCAAGGGTCTGAGATGGCACAGTCCCATGCTAGACGATATCTCATCAGCGAGATCGTGGACAAAGATCGATGGCGGCATGCGTCGCATGTTCGTCGCTGAAGTCTTAGGCAAGTTGCCTGTCATGCAGCATTTCCTCTTTGGATCTCTCGTGCCAGCAGCAGATGGCATGAGCGAAGACACAGGTACTGGGGAAGACGAGAATGCCGAACATGATCAACACGAGGGCCATGACCACACTGGAAAGGCTCACGATGGCACAGGTTGGGGTGATTGCTGTGGTATCAAGGTTCCAAGCAGCATCGCTGCTGCACAAGAGATGAAGAAGAGGGGTGGTGATCAGGGATTGCGAAGAATCCCATTCGACTAATGTCGCCACCGCCAAATCAACGACCAATACAGATTCACTACGTTGTAGACTTGTACCTCACACCATAGCATCGTGACACTCTGCACTGCTTATGCAAATAATGATTGGTGACTTCGTAGCCATTTGGCTCATACCCAAACCAGCCTTTCCCGCTTCGTGGTTCAGAGTTCGTCACACGGAGTATTACAAGCAAAACGAATGGTTTGTAGGAAGACAATCATGAGAGATCCCGCGAGATCTAACCTCTGTTAAGTCCAAAATCTTAGGCATATCCAAATTACCTGACTAAGAAATGTTGACTGTAATCCATCGTACAAACAAAGTGGTCAAACTCCTAGGACAGGTCACCAGTGAAGTTATAACGAACTCAGTTGGTTTTCTTTACTGGATGCATGATACTCTTTTTTTTTTTTTTTGGAAGGGCTTAAGGAGGCCATTGGAGAAGCAATATATAAGCTTGACGGGGTTCAGGCTCTGGCAAATCGCGCGGAAGCTCTCCATGACATGATCGCCAAAGCGTGGAGAAAGACAAGCATTGGATACAAGACTCATGCTGGTAGCTAACTTATCAGGATTGAGAACAAACTGGTTTGAGAGAGGAGACCTTCGAGTTCATAGACAAGTTCCTCAAGTCAGAGCTGAGCTTGAAGATAGACTACTTCCTGATTTCAACGTTCCCAGGGGAGGGTTTGGATAAGCAACAGAGGCAACTCGGGCAACGATGCTGGTTAGACTTCAAATACTATTAACAATACATCATAATCTATTCCTCATTATGCTTCCCCAGATGGACAACCCAATTCTGCCTGGGGCTTTCGTTCAACCTCTGATCAACGCGGCTGATACACTTTGGCTCACCATAACGAAAGCAACACTCGTCCGTCACTCCACAAAAGCTGTCAGGGTCGAGGAACAGAAATAACAAAGAGGCGTTACAGAAACTATAACTTCATATTCTAACTTAAGCTTGGTACTTTCTTTAATGGTTGCTTTTACGCTTCCTGATGCAAATGTTTTGGGTCTTCTGGCTGTCTAAGTGGTGGCCACTGGACGATTAGTATTGATTTTCACCATACTTAGCGAGAGCGGCAAAGTTGGCATCCAATTCTAATGAAGGGGGACCGAGACCTCAGAACGCTCCCCAAATAATCTCAAAGGGGCAAAGATTCATTAGACACGTGAAGACTTTGGCTGATATATTTGCAGCCCAGTATGATCGAGTTTAGAGAGAGAATATGAGATCCATAGTAGAAACGCGCCGCAATCGTTTAAACAACAGGATACACGCAAAGGTATCATTCGGTGAGTATTTGAGTGTTGCTACTCTGTTATGCCGTCGATTTCTGCCAGGAATAGAAATATCAGCACTGGTATCTTCCAAGGAAGCCGATTTAAACCCTATCATAACCAAGCCCAGTAACAAACCGTCCTCCAACATTTCATATCTGAGATCCTCAAGATTTATGATTGCCAGAGTACTCATAGAGTTCCCTCGCTCAAGTAATAGTCAGCGTCTACTAACATTAGGTATGTTACAAGTACCTATTCAGCAAATTCCGAGCTGATCTACCATTAAACCCCCTCTATCGCCAGTCAGCTTTCAATGTCTCCTCACACCCTCATGAGTTGCCCAAGCCCTCTAAGTGAGGACAAAGTCCGTAAACAAACAATCAAATATATACATACATACGCAAGAGCAACTGTCAGTCATGATTGCCTGAAGATTTCATGATCTCTTAAACAAACCTTTAATGGGCGGCGGGACCATGCCCTGGTTTTAGGCTCTATGAATGTTTCAATCTAGACAATAGACTAGACATGACCGTCCAAAAACATATCACTGTCAGCTTCCACTGCGGTCGGACTGGCTGATAATAGATAAGGCTCTCATGGGTATGGTGTGATTATCCCCTGTTCACTCATATTCTCCAGTCAGGCTCTTTCGGTTGTTCTTTTTGTCTGTACGCGATATACTCTGTAGACCCATCAACTTTTTTTGGAGCTTCCAAAATTTCATAGTTAATTTATGGTTCAAGCACGAATTGGGATGACAGAGAGCAATCTTAGGAGCTTGGAGGTGGTTTCAAATAGCAGTCATATTCCCAAGAGAACCTTCAGCGCTGGCACCAATAAGACTCGAGTGGCATGAAGAGAGGTATTGAGAAGTGTTGTTCATTTAATTCTCATAGTGGGTTTGGGTTGACTAAATATCTCATTGCTTTCCCTAACCATAACGCATCAAGCATCAAGCATACAGTATAGTTCATCCACACATTGCCTATCAATGGCTTATAGATGACAAACTATTACCGACCGTTACTTGAGGCGCATTAACATTTCCTTCGTTGGTTCTATAACCACATTCCTCAAAATTTGTGCCGGTGTACAAAAGCGACCTGGCAATATCAATCGTGACGCCCATTCATGACCGTAACGTGTAACGAAAATCGACAGGTGACCGCCCGTTGTGGTATCTTGAGTCAAACAAGGAAACGCAAAAGTTACAAAAACATCGTAGCGAAGCATGACCTGCTCGCATGAAAGACAAATGAAATCAAGTCGTGTAAACGTATCTCGTTGTGGTGTGGTTTGTAAGGATGAGACCTGATGCTGGCCTCACAGATGCCCATTTCGCTGGGATGGCATTGGGCCTATCTCTTCTGATTGGTAGCAGCGCGATTGAGGCTCTCGGAGTCTATTCGTTACGTGGATGTCCACGAGCATTTCGACAAGTGCCTCCGCATCCTTGTGAACGTTGACAAGATCGGCAGGGCCAGAAGAAATTCCAAGTAAGCTACCGTCAGCTCGCGGTTTTCGATACGCCGCGAAAATGATTCCACGGTCAGTGTTCATAGATTGGACAGAGCATGTTGAAGAAGAAGAGTTTCTCGAGATGACAGAGCTCCCTCTTGAACACTCCTCGGTGTAGAAAGCACAGGCATAGCCTCGCGCAAATTCATCATTACGGACCTCCTTTGCTCGATACTCGATCCAACCTGGAGTCTTCAAAATCTTGCTATGAGCTGTTGTTGATATTTGGAAAGGCATGTTAACATTTTCCAGTCCATAAGCGGCGAGGAGACGACCAGACAAGGGTCCAAATTTCTTGCTTGTTGAGTTCATGCTGGTGGGACTTTCAGAATTGATTCGCTCATAGTCAGTCCATAAATTGACCACATAAACGAGATCGAAGTTGTAGCGTTTAGCAATCCTAGCCGCCTCAAATGCTGCAGCAGTTGCAGGCTTGCTTGCATAAGGTGGGGTGAGTGTCAGGAGGGAAGAACGAGGAGAATCGGGGGCAGAAGGGGCAGTGGCGTATGTTGATGTCTCTACCGCATCCGCATCTGCGGGAGCCGATTCAGCAATGTCATCATCACTGAGGTTGAAAAACTCGTTGAAGTCTGGTTCTCGGAGTGTAGAGCTAGTAATGGAGAGCCTATTTGTGGTGTCTTCCAGACTAGTCTGACTGATAGCTTTTCGAAGTGGCCTCTGATCCAGAGTTTTGGTAAAATGGCGGCGAATGTCCCTGCAAACTGCTCTGTTCAGAAAGTCGATAGACTTGGATGCTCGCAGTTGAGCAATGTGAACCGGACGAAGCTCTGGTGAAGACTCTGGCGTCGGAGGCTTCTGGGGAGGCAATGCCGGAAGCTTTTTGTCGCGAAAATACTGAGGGCTGCAGGCACTCTCATCTTCCAAGTCTGAGGACGGGGGAGTATCAAGCCGCGAAATTCTAGTTGCAGGCTTTCTCGAATGTCGCAGTGGAAGGCTACGCTCACTAGGGGCTTCCATGGATGATTTTGGATCACAGGTAGATGAAGAAGCAGATGTTTCTCCCTGGCGGGCTGGAGGTCGCGGAAATTGATAAACATCAAAGTCATCTAGGAAGGAATCGTCTTGTGTAGGCATGAAAGAAGCCTTGAGAGGGGAGTACTGTAACTTATGCGAATTTGAGAATCGCGTGGGGCTTTGGGCGTGCATCAAGTCCACCCGATGAGGAGAAAGAGGGGCCGTTAGAGACGGAACTCGATTACCCGGCTGCTTTCTTACTTCCTCTCGCGCCGCCATGCGACTTGTTTTTGGGCGAATAAAAGAAGGTGAAGGAAACTGAGGTATTGTTGGAGGGTTAGAAGCAGGCTCAACTGCATCGGTCGAGGCGGCTGGCGTCTTCTTCTTGGCGAAGAAGCGCTCGAGGCTTCCGAAACCATTGGCCATATTGAACCTTTGGTCAGTGAAGAAGTAAGTTAACGTTGCGCAGGATGCCTGGATCGAGTCGTGTTAGCGAAGTGAAAGATAGTCTTGAGCGCACCTCGTGCATAGAGGTGCACGAAACGAAGGAATTGGGTTGTAACGCACCAGATCTGATGCAGTGAAGACTTATCAGTGGAGGAAATGAAGAGGCGAGCTGTAAGCCGAAGTGACCTTTGGGGTGAATCAGAGTCACTCGTGGTGGAAATTGGTGTTTTGTGAGAACAAGGCAAAACAGTTCAGACTGGAATTGAAGCTGAATGGCGCTAGATGATCGAGACTGGTTCGCGGGTGTGACTGTATCAAACAGTGACGAAGGGAGAATCGCAGGAAGTAGGATAGTTCATGACCACAAGGGCGGATGCAATCAGTTGGATTCCCGACGCAGACCTGCGTGCTCTTCGAGACGTTGGTTCGATGTGGATTGATGACCGAAGAACGATTGTATTCTCGTTGATGTGTTCCGAAGCTACAGGCACAGAATGGGTTGGTTCTGTCGAGCTTGATGTTGTACTATCCTGTCCTCGTCCTCGTCCTCGTCCTTGTTACTCTGCACTGTAATGCGAATTGCAACAGTGTAGAGCCCTGGGCCTTTGCAACAATGAAACAGTGTGCTCCTGTTCTTGTAACAAGCAATCTGAATGTTGATGTTGAGCTGTAAATGATAAATGAGATGGTTTTGTGTGAGGTGTGGCAGCAAATGCAATTCGGTATGTGATGAGAAAGGTTGCACAGCAGTATAACGGAGCGAGCGAAGAGAGGGAAGGAACCTGAGGCTGTGTTTGTGTTGCACAATGTAAGAACCACCAGGGACGACCGGTAGCTCTCCTACCACGACTGCCGATGATGCAAATAAGCAGTGAAAAATGAGGTGAATGAATAAGGTCAGGTATGCTGTAATTTTAGCGATTTAAAACAACAGGAATTACCCTTCTTTCTACCATCATCCGACGAAGGAAACAGCTCTGGGCTTCAGGGAGACTTTAAGCATCACTCAGTTAGGAATGACCAGCTCCAACGGTAGGACGTTAGAGGGTAAAACGTTTGTGGCTGCTGCGGGAGCAGGGATAGGGATACCAGTGCCCTTGTCAGCCCCACTTGGAGCAGTTGAGCACACCCATAGCTGACGCCGTTCCGCTGCACTCCCTCCAGATCCTCCCTAGGGCACGAACTCCCTTCAACTTCAGCACCCCCAGTACCCTTGCAAACCTGGGCTAGTCTTGTTCTGAACTCCTCAATAACGCCTGGATGCATCCATTGAGAGTTGCTTGTGGTTTCTTTTTCTTTAAAGAAGAGAAACGGGCACACGCGCAGCAGAGACATTTGCGAGAGACATGCTTGTCCGAGTGCTCGCAGGACAGCCACACTCCACCTAGTTTCGGAGATGTCCTTACGATGTTTTGCTTACTCTCGAGAAGAGAGGAAATTCAAGTTCGAGTGTAGGCAAACAATGAGGATACTCGAAGAGAGTGTTGTTTCCTACCCCTGTCTTCTATCTGACCCAAGGCTCTTTCTCGTCCCTGCCTTTCTGCGACTCGATCGCCTTGACACGGCAATTGACTTGGTCCATCTAGGTACTAACCTTTCCATCCACGACAGATCATGCGCTCTGCCATTGATGTCACCGCACATCTAAGTTAGAGTGCTCATCCATTAGAAGATCCAGGTTTATCGCGCTCTGATGATGTTAGGATATGCTACGGGAAAGCGATACCACTGCCGGTGTGGACTAACAAGGGCCATCACTTTAGTCACTGCAAGGAGCGCGGCTCTTGATCTCTCCCCGAGAGACCAGACCGCGGCTTGTTTTCCCCCACGATATAGTATAGTACCCTGGGTCAACGGTGGACAGCTTGCTTTTTTTTTCCCCTCCCGTCGAGGTGAATCAAGCCCTTCCTAGAGTTGTCGTCGCTACTCACATGCAATTCTGACAAAAATCCAGCTAGCTAGGTAATATGCCAGCATTCCTGTCTCGCAGGCAAAATATCTACTTCTAGTCATATGCAAATCTCCACTGGCATATTTTGTCTCTCAAATGGAATTATTCGCATTTGCCGTTTTTGTTGATACAGAAGCAGCTGAAAAGACAGTGGCCTGTCAAGCTGAATTTCTCTGTGGGAAGCTCCAAGACGTGAAGGTTATCAGCAATAGCAGATCACTTCCGTCAAGGGGAAACTCAGTTCAGGCACGTGCTATGTTGAGTTACTTCTTATCGTATTGAAGGCCAAGAACTCTGTTGTCGAGGGTGGAGTTTCCAACTAGGCCCCTCGCTGAACCCTTTTGCACCCTGAACAATGCCGTTAGAATTGCGGCGCTGCGAGAGAGGGACTTTCGTTGCTGAGGATGGTTTCCCGAAAGGACATTGGCTTGGGGTAAATATCATGATTAAGGAACTATCGGAACTTCCTTGCATAGCCCGGTATATACCATGACCCATTATCACTCCACAAGGAGTCGTGATTTTCTAGTTGAGCGTGGATAAAAAAAAGTAATCACAAATTTTGCTCACGCTCTGGATTGGGCTGTCACTGAATTCTCGGGTGATGCTATAATAACCCTTATAGCGCTCTTTCAAATTGATGATTTGAAACTTATTGTTGTCCTTGGGGTCAGTTGCATATTGCTTTGTCCCAGTTACACATAGCCATAAGGTCTATTTACTCGTTCGTCTATTGTCCTACGAGTTTGCCGAGGCCAAGACTTACGCACAGGCACACGTATGGTCCGTGTCTCTGACGAGCATCAGGATCTGTTGGAAAGCCAGGGGGGTCAGAGCTAGGGTAGACGCTTTAGCATATCATGAGCTCCGCTTCCTATGTAAACCTTTTTCTTCTTCTTGATAGTCCTGGGCAGGCGAAATATCTGACTTACAGCCGTGCGATATATTCACCCATGAGAACAACTAACTAGATGAGATTTCGACGAGCCATTAGCGGACAAGCAGAGCTTCCCACCATTTGGTCCTCTATAAGGGCTCCTGGTTGCAACCTAATGCTCAAGTTTGTTCGAAGCACAAGGCTGATATGAAGGTAGGACCAAACAGTTTCTGCATACAAAGAGCCAGATACTACCTTCATAGCAATGATTGCGGACCATCCGTCACTTGTACATTCTAAAGGAGTCAAGTTCAACTTCAAAAACGATGGCGAGCCCTTGTCTCTTTGTTCACAGGGACCCTAGAAGGGTGGGGTTCATATTGCTTCTTTTGTCTGTCACATCTCTGCTCATTGGCCCTTTGTGGTGGCGGAGTGCATGGGACTTCCCCGCTTGCCATGGTTGTTAGGCCGTGCACCTTATCCTCGAGTAAGAACTAGCTTCTTGTATCCTTGTCAACAGTTGCTGCATCAGACAAAGAAGCTTGCAGCTGTCGACGTAATGAATTGCGGCAGATATCCCGAGTCAAATGTGTGAAAACCACATGATACTAACCTCGGTCAGCATAAACCCAGGTATGTGCGATCTGAGGCTCATGTCTGTCTGACCAATCAGAGGCTATGTATCGTTATAGAAAGTCAGAAGCTCACCATGACTCTCCTGGCCACGGGAACAGTGATCACGCAAATATCCTGGTAGCCCCTCGACCTTTTGTGAAAGAACTCCGTATTCTTTTGCGTCTTGTTATGACAGATCTCCCATCAGATCTCACTTCCTCTGCCTTGGTTAGTGTCTCTGCTAGGCTTTTTCGGGACTCGTCTCCGTCAATCAAAAGACCTCAATGACCGGGTCCGAGTCGTGCTTACCCCGCCAATGACATCTGGTCTTGTCAACAAGACTACCCCTTGCTTTTTGGGTCATACAAGCCTGAGTCGCTCACAAATACAAGCGACAAGTAACGACCCAGCTTCTTGAGAAAGATGCATAATGTCTCACTCAAACTTTTTAGGTTTCACAGTCAGTGGCAGAGTGGCTAGCTGGCTCAGCCATAAGAGGCAAAAAGGGAACTTTGTACACAGCATCCAACTTATTCACGCTCCCTTCATAATCCCTTGTGCTAGCCCTTACCTTATATAATGTGTCTGAACTTAAATTTCATGAGAGTCAGTTTTCATATGTTCTGTTGTTCCTTTGATGGTACTGGATTTCTGTCCTACTGAACCTATTCGCCAGCTGTGTTCAACTTGTCAGACCTCTTGAAGGCTTGCCGCTGTCTGTTGTAAGACTTAGAAGCGACAGGTCCAGGCGCACGATGGGCAAACAAGATTATGAACGTACTGGTCCGGAACCTTTTCAGTGTGTTGTTCAATAGGGAGAGGCCTTATCAGGTAATACTTTCCTTCCTACGTTATTTATGCAATTGACCAGACTGAAACAACATCAACAGCATGCACAAAATATGCCTAATGACTGACTATTCACGATATTGGTGCTTTTTGGTCTTCATGTTACGGAACAATCTGAAATCCAAGACATTCCACTATTGTACTCATTGGGTAGTGAAACTTGACTTGGCTGAATATCTCACTTCACATTGGCATGGGATGTATCGGGTTTGCTGTCACCTTGGTGGAACCACTTCATGAGAGCGACCCAGGGCAACTGCGGGAGTGTCACTTAACTGCGAACCATCTTTGTGTGACATTTGCTTGTGTGGCTTCACTTTGCCAGTTCCTAAAGTGTTCCTTGGATTGGTGCTGGCCTTCCAATTGACTGTTCAGGACATGCCTGTCAGATACAGGGCTATGGGCTGGATTTTGTAAAAGGGCTGCTTTTTTTGCAGATCAGTAACAGACCCGACAAAAAGGGAATGCCAGATTGACGGGAGCCCAGGATCCGATCGATACAGCAATGTAACCCAGTTCCGGCAGCTGCAGCTGCACATGGACCTATACGGCGTTATATCAGACAGGTGATCTTACAGTCCCAGATCGTAGGGGCGAGATGCAGATTTAGGAGGCTGGCTCGAAATCATGCGAGAGAGTCCTTGCTACAGCAAGAGTAAACCCAGACTCCTCCAGTTTTGCTCCGATACGCGGCTCACCCGAGTCTCAGCAAATCCCTCTTATCATCCTGTATATGTGCGGAAGAAAATCCTTCATCTTCCTCCCTTGCTTCATGCATGCTTCCAGAAAGGTGAAGGACAGAAATAAATAGTGACTGAGCTCCATCTTTCTCCCTCACGTCAAGCCCCGATAATCTCCACTCCGCGAGCCCCAATAATAGTACCAATCCGTTCCACCGTTAACCACGCGGATCTAGTCCGGCCACGCGAGACGGGAGTGGCAACGGCACGAAAAACTCAACAAAAGCACAGAAAAACATGCGTGTACGCTACTGTAAGAGCATCGTCTCTCGACCAACAGTTTCTTGAGGGTATGCAATGCCTCGCATATGCATACATGATGCATCCTTGTTGTCTCTCGTTGTTGTCGCAAGAACGATGACGGCCTAGACACTCTAATATCGCAGTATCCTCGCTGCCGCAGGAACCCGGAGCGCCACAGCTTGAGACATTGCAAGATTTGTTGTTGACTGTCAAGTTTGACGTCAGGTTCACCGCTGGCTTGGCTCTGCAAGAAATTTATTTACTTTTGTTCCTTGTTTTGCTGCTCTTGCACGCTGACACTTTTTCTGGTTCTTCTACTGGGTGGGACTAGGAACTTCACTGTCAACATTGGTCCCATCCATTCATTGTACGCTGGACAGTCTTGTCTCACTGGTTCTTGATTCGGAAAAAGCATTTTACTGATTCATAAACGCAATAGAGATCGCTACGAAAGTCATGAGACTACCTTTTCTTAAGGAGGCTCGTATCTATGGTGTTGGGAGCATTATACATGTTTGGATGAGGAGGATCACCAGTTTCTATTCAGGTTGACCAAACTTTCAGGAAATAGCCCACATAGTTCCCCATCCTTTAACATCCTTCAGCATATGTTATTGTAGCAAGCCCATAGTATTTAGAAGTCTAAACCATACAGATAGTGACAACTTCATTTAGCAAATATAACTTCAAGCCACCGAATATCAAGTCCTTGGTATCTAACAAGGCAGACAACTTAGCTTTGTATAAATCAAGTATGAGCTACGATTATCTTATTTACTATTAGATTCTATCCTCAATATTGTATTTTGTAATAGTCAAGAGACTCATACTATTCATGATATCAGGGAATGCAACAGTGCGATAACCGCTCGCAATTAGGGTGTCTAGCCATCAGGAAACAGAGAAGTTGGCCAAAATAAGTAGCGAAACTCAAGTAAAGCAGGTAAATAGCAAGTCTGGATGAGGTAAGGTCTGGGGATGGCCGCCGAAAAGAAGGATATCATGTTTGAGATAACTGGTCGAAGCCATAACTGGGCGATCTCTAACATGATCTCATCTAGGGACATTATATGATTGGTAACGGCGACAACAGCAAAACTACAAGCCAGCTAAGCATAACCTTAACTTATATCAATGTAAAGACACATGTTAAAGCAACAGGTCACAGAGTTTGACACCAGGGGTCAAAGCAACGACTGGTTTGGCTGCGACGTGTAGCGCATAAATCGATCAATCTACTTGACCACGAAGCGACATCGGTAACTCTTATGACGATACATTCTCCCTTCGAGACTCGCCTTAGCACATAGATTACTTGGCCAAATGTAACATAACGCGATGCAGGTGACTTCTTCGATGCCTCTGTGAGCAACAAGAAGGCTTATGATGCTGTATCACATTTTTCTGGAGATGGCAGTGGCAATTTCCTTTCAATTCTGGTAGTAAAGACGCCCGTGTATAATCCAACAAGAGAGCTGCAACTGTTTACTTGCGACAATGTGTCTGAAGTTCATCAAGCAGGAGGACACCATGCTTAGAATGGCTGGCTTAGAGATAAAAGCGGCTACAGACTTAAGGGGCCATTGCCAGCATTTTACTGATGTAACACAACTTCTCGATAGCTTAAGATATCATTTGCAGAACTTGCTGTCTATAAAGTTAGTTTATACCAGATATCGTAGTCGATATTGTTTACATCTACTAATGGTGATTCCGAACCTTACCTCGTGCGCTTCGAGGGATAACCGCTTTAACTCTGCTGTGATAAGAAAGTTCGACCGGTATCCCAGCTTTCCCCGAAGCTCCTTGATTTTATATCAAAGGCAGCCCACGATCGTTGACGTTTTTCACGTAGAAGGGATAGCAGGAGGAAATGACTGACCCTAGATATCATCTGTTCAGGTGTCGTATCTGACAGAACGTTGGGTTTCCCTTTGGCAATCGTTCATTTCTAATGAAACCAGCCAGTATGCTAATATCTCAGAAAGCATCAGGGCCACCAAGTTAGTATACCTACTCAGTTCAAGTTGACACACTATAGCAATTTAGATACTCTGGATAACAGCTTAGATCATGGACGTCTATCGAGTGACATGTACAATTCTCCAGGAGACTATATTTCCCTTTCCCTTATTATATATATATAATACATGTAGTTATACAGCTAAGTTACGTGCATTGAGTCTGTTTTTTGGTTAATGAACGAGCAGATAGATTATGAGAACTATAGGCATAATGCAGAGGATAAGTAAATGTTGTTATTTCTAACGGTGCAGTGCAGTTATTCAGAGGCCTTCTGAATGGCTTCCCATATCCATTATGAAAGACAACATATTTTAAACCCTTCCCCTTTTCTTATATCTTCTCTACTGTTCAGGCATATCAGTGGAAGGCAGAATCCCGATTCGGCATGGCTGAGCAACAAGAGGATTGGGCGTTCAGCTGCTCTAGGCTTGCCTTCAACACAGGCAAACCTGGACGAGCAAAGTCACTAGTCATCAAAGTCCGCCATGGGACCAAGAATTCAAAAGAGTCCATTGGTCCCTTCCGTACGCTGAATACCGAGGTATCTCAGGATGGTTTCAGCGACGGAGAGGTTAACTTTGACATGAGAACCACAAACATGTAAGAGTCGTCCATCGCTGACATGAATGCCATTTTCTGATCCATAATAATGGAAAAGATCTCGCCCTCGTCGTCGGGGAATGTTTCGAAAAGGATGATGACAAGATTCTCGATGAACACGACTTTAAAAACACTCCGCGTGCCACCAGTGTTCAAACTTTTGACAGAGAAATCCACGCACATATCGACACCAGAGAGTCTGGATATATTGCGAGATTGATCAAAGATGAAAACGAGAGGATCAGATACTTCACTCTCAAAAACAAGCAGAACGGCCTCTGCGAACTGAAACCTCTCTCTTCTATGAATCGCCATTTCAAGAAGTGTATGTTTTACTCTGAATTCGTGGTCGGCGAACGACAATCCACCCGGAAGATTCAACGAGGTCATATCCGTGATACGATTACCAAGCTACTGAAGGAATCGTCGAAGATCTGGAGAAATCAGATTCCCTGTAAGAATATTCGGGGCTGTCTGAGACTGACCCTTCAGCCTCTCACCAAATATCAGCACCAGAAAACAATAACAACAACAGCTTCAGGTGGTGACATTAAACTTCTTCAGAACCTTGACGGAGTCTTGAGGGCTGAAGAAGCTGCGCTCAGCACGTCGAACTTGGAAAGTCGAGTCGAACCAGAGTTTGAAGAAAGCATCAGGAAGATTCGACAGCTTGGAGAAGGCGGTATGACTATGGCGGCTGCAACCGACTTTTTCCATGAATTAAATGTACCTAATTACCTTTCGCATCTGTTCATTGATTGTCCTTCGTTGACCAAAAGTAGATCTTCTGGCCTAAGATGATGACCCTGTTGACGGAACATATTGTCACACCGAAAGCAATAACCCAACTTGATACTGGCATCTACAACGGGGCCCTGTCTATGGTAATATCTCCAGCCCTGCTTGCCTCGTCAACCATCGTCGACACTTTCCTCCGTACACTCATCTTGCTGTTCTGTGACAAAGTGTCAACCTCGACCTTCAATAATGATCCTATCTTGCCTGCAGATGCCATTCTGCACTCCTATCGAATTGCGGACGCAATCGTTGGCAGCCCTTCTTGGGAACATCAGTCAATGGTTCTGGTTAAGGTGCATATCTATCCATGTGTGAGGAGACAAGGGTGACTATTTGCGAGCATGGGAATGGCAGACAGAGAATATGTATCAAGGGGCTTGCTACGTTCGTATCTTGGTGTTCAAACATTTGGGAAAGGGGACTGCTTTAAGTTGAATGCCCGAAGAGAGATATAAGTTAGTCTCCAACATTATCTCCTTTTACTAAGGTAGTAGGTACCTAGGTTGGTAGGTACCTTAGTGTAGAACATTTGCCCATGTCTAATATTTTGAGCAACCAGGGTATCTGAGAGAAGACCATAGTCTACCTACATTACTACGGGCAGTTAAATTAGTAATGATATGTATCGGTTAACCACAGTTACCTAAGATAAAGTACCTAAGCAGGTAGCTGGTAACTATTTCGCACTGATCACTCAGCTGATCAACTTTGGGCTACGGAGGCAACACTCGAAATATCCCAGTGATGAAACTATCAACACAAGACACCTACCCTAAACTGAGTATGAATTCGGCGGACCGTTAGACTGGCCATTTTTGGTCCCTTGGTTGAAGGCCAAATGCTTTCTTGTTCCGAGGCCAGGGTACCTAATGAAAAGAAGGCAAGATCTGTACGCATCGGTCAGTTGCTTTTGGTGCCGCTGCCTTTCCAGCCATTGGTTGAATGACGCCAGCCCCGATATAGTAATGCCCCCTCCAACTCGCTTTCTATTGGAGCCCTGGGGCTCAGCATTTCGGTTCCTGGCTGATTGTCTCTACCACACCGTCATACCTCGTCAACCTTAACCATCACAAGCCATCCATCATGTCGCAGAACACAGTCGTCACTATAGACTCGAAGCGTCATTTCGACTCGGTCCTCAAGTCATCACGCATAGTCATCGCTGACTGTAAGTAATCTCCCATCAGAATTCACGATCTTTGCGGTAGTTCTAGAGATACCCCGCTATCCCAGTCAACTTTCCCTGCGATGCGACGTATCATTCCCTTGTCACAAATGATGATGTTAAAAGCTAACGAATGATTCTTTCAAGTCTACGCTGACTGGTCTGACACTTCCAACCAGATCGCTCCTATCTACGAAAGATTCGCCAAAGACGTCGCGCAGCCGAATCTCATCACGCTGGTCAAGGTTAACAGCGACAACCAACCAGAGCTTTCGCAAGAGTACAAAATTACAAACCCGCCGACCTTCATTGTTTTTGCAGATGGAAAGCAGGTCGATCAGGTCCAGGGTGCCGATCCTCAGAAACTCAAGGATACGCTCATGAAGATACCTGCCTTGGCCACGTCGCTCAATGAGAAGACCGCCAGAGAAAACGCTGGCTCGGCCAGCGGTGGTCCCGGCTGGAAGGGCATGGAAGCTCCACGAGGCTACAACGACATCACCGACCAAATAGAACTCCGTGATCTAGAGGCTCTCAACGCTGATGAGAGCGCCGGGACTGTTCGAGTTCTCTTCGATGGCTCCAAGCCAAGCGGCCTCGGTAACGGCAAGGGAACCGCCAAGGACTACGTGCAGAGCGGTGCAGATGACCAGCTGCTTTTGTACATCCCTTTCCAGTCCATTGTCAAACTCCACACTCTCCAGGTCAGTCTATTGGTTCTTCAAGTTGCACCAAGTCCGACACTGACTAACCGCGTATAACAGCTCACTTCCCTCCCTCCCAAGGACGACGAAGACGTGATGAGGCCCGGTAACATTCACCTGTATATCAACCGCACTCATAACCTCGACTTCAACGAAGCCGACGATACCGAACCAACACAGGCTATCGAGATTTCTCCTGATGATTGGAACGAGGAGGGAACAGTGAGCCTGAGCTTGCGATATGTGAAATTCCAGAAGACATCGAGTCTTGTGATCTACGTTCAGCAGGGTGACGGTGATGGAGAGACTGTTCGTCTCGACAGAGTGAGACTCATTGGAGAAGCTGGAACAAAGCGAGAGATGGGCAAGCTTCAGAAGGTAGGAGAGGAAGAGTAAGGTTTCTTTACCAAGAGTCCTGTGGTTCGCAATGGAATATCGGCGAATTTGTATTTTGCCTTAGCATGCATTAAAACATGATCTCGACAGGGAACAGGTAATAGGAGTTTTGGAGCAAAAGGCGAACAAATAAGACCGCCCAGTCAGATAGACACAGTTGTCAGTCCACCGTTGAACAGTTTTGCAATTGATTCTCCAACTTTCACAATCGAACGGGATGCCGACGCAAGTATTACACGTACATGTCACGGAAAAGAAATTTCGATATGTCCTGCCTCCCAACCACGACTAAGGTGTGTGAAAACACCAAAACCAGACGATGGTAGGGCGGGCCTGCAATTATGATTGATCTGGGGCATAACTGACGCTGCGATGACATCCACGGAAACAAGGATTCGAGCAACACGGGTATAAAAATTTCATGTTATGCCAGCCGCACGAAGAAGAAAAGAAGAAAGGAAAAGCTCTGCTTGGACGACGCGTTTGAGATTTTAAACCGCTGAATCTGAGCATGGCCCGTGCATGATTTACTCGGCTAAAATTCGTTCCGATCTCCGGGCGGACCAGCTGTAGGGTAACAGAACGTAAAGGATGAAGTACACGGGGTGATCATGATGTGTGCCATATCAACATATTGATGTGTAATCATGATACATCCTCTTGATCCTGTATGATTCGGATGGTGTGGACATGAATTTTCTGAATGATACGCGCACATGCTCGCTAATCGGGACTGGGCTTTTTGTTGTCATGGTTAATGATATCAACCACTGTGCGCACGATGAAGATAACCGGCCACCAAGTCCACATCATGTCATGATGAGAATTCGACGGGCATCATACCGATGACCGGAAGTCCGTGGGAATAAACATCATAGGATTCGTCGCCATGATTGCTTCCCGTATTGTCCGTCATGATCAAATGATTCGCGCGCGGACACGGGATGGAACTCCGCAATTCGTGCAAAAACGACACTTTAAGCTTCGTGATCTGCCACCGCGGTTTACGTTATGCCACATATCAACCGGGCCGGAAGATTCGAGCCACATGAAGCTTGTGGAAAAGCGCCGCTATAGATAATGGGGTGATAAATTGCGGCATCAGCTTCAACTCTACTCTAGCATTATGAGAACGCTCGTCACTCGCACGCCTACAACTCACATATAAGTAACTCAAATTTCTCGAAGCCTGCGGGGTTTAAAGCGAGGAAACTGTCTGTACTGTCCTACAGTGGAGAATACAATCCGCGATGGGCTTTGTTGCTTTCAACAACTTGCCGGCCGAGATTCGGTCCATGGTTTGGGCATACGCCCTACCAGAGCCTCGAGTATATGAGATTCTTGACACGCCATTTTCAACGCTCAAGACCCCGGCCTCTACAGGGCTCATGTTCTCCAGCAGCTCGCATGATGCGCCCCCTGTACTGGCAGCCGTATGCAGAGAGTCCCGTGCCTTCGTGCTGCATCGCTACCGGCCACTAACACTCTCCGACACAGTCAAGTACATCGACCCAAGCCGAGATATAATTCTACTTCAGCCCTATCTCTTGATCAAAAGGTTATTGAGGACTCTGCATTCTCTCGCAGAGGTGGACTTCATGAAGAGAGACCTGAGCCAAGTGGCATTTGGGACATCATATGGATTCAGCACTGGTATCTACCACCCCATACTAAGCGGCAAAGTATCGAAATACAATATGAAAACGCTCATGAAAAAGCTCGCAAGGTTCTCCAAATTGGGGAAAGTTCTATTTGTTGTTCATGAGGAATTCAAGTGTGTCATCTCAAAACCCCACAGAGCGGAGTCGCAACTTGAGGTGCAGCTTCTATCCAGCAGCTTCTTGAAGTCCCAAGAAGATGACCTGTCAAGGACCACTTGGTATTTTCGTCGGAACGAGATACAATATTACCCTCTTCACTTTGAAGGAGAGGTGGAAGAGGACGAGCCTGACATAGAGGATGACGACGTGGAGCTGAACCGCAAGCCGACGAACGAGGATTGGAGACGATTCAAACGACGATTCCTGAAGGCTGTATATTCAACACTGATGAGAGAGCTACAAGGACAGCCAAGACAAGAGCACCTTCCTTTCCTGGTCGAAGGCGCAAGTATCCTATGGAGATATGAAGCATCATAAACGGAATTTCCCAGCGCCACAGGATCATCACCAGGATCTTACGACTCAAGCGTTGGAGTTGCGCCCGTTGTAACGACGTTAAATACCGATCATTTGGGCTATTCGAGTCTGGATTCAAGGGAGCAGTCGTTCTGTTGACACTACCTGGAGCACTGCCATCTTGGCTAGGGGAGGAAAGAAAACCCAGAACCTTCATCCTAGATGACAAAAATATTTAGGTCAACTTGCCTAAATTTCGCATATCTTTTACTGAGTATATTTTGACATCCTATATCAAGGTTCGGTGTTTTCTTGCTCCCCGAGGGGCTCGGTTGCTTCGATTTGTGTGTGTGCGTATGTGCGGAACAACACATCGACTAATGGCGGCAGATACCCGCACCCAAACACCTTCTCGGCCAGGCTCTGCAGTGATGTGAGGCATCTCTAGCCTCTTGTGATCCCAGTACGCGCGACCTGCATTGGCGTCAAGGCTACCATGAGTTAAAGAGCCTCTGGCAAGTTCCGAGCGAAAAGCTTGGTATTCGGTAGTGGTTGTTGGTGGCGCCCGGCATACGGATGCACAGACTAGCGGTTCAATTATGGGAATTGTCTGAGTGTATGGCGTTTTCGAGAAGGGACTGTCCCTATTGTGGAAGTTTTGAGAGGACATACAAAACAAGTTTGTCTCGTTACCCCTCGGTAGAGGTTCTCCCACATCCTGATCGGGAGTTCGCAGTAGATATGATTGGCCGAGCTACGAATACACTATCTTTTTGCATGGATTGCTTTTTGAATTGCCAATAAGAGTTAAGGCGCAAGACGCTGCTGGGACCATAGGATAGTTTCCACGCATGAAACATGCTGCCATTTACTCTACACAATCCTGCTCACACCTCTGAGGCATTCAATGCATGGTGAACACCCAGAGAACACTGGTTGAAATTCGACCCCCAGATGTTTTCTAGAAGAGGACCCTTGGAGAACAAGGTCAAACTTCAATGGTCAGCGAAGCTAGTTGGCATTGGCTTTCGGTAAGGTCACCGAGCTGGGACTCACCCCTGTTGAAGCGCTTGACTTCAATTGGATTAAATTTACGGTGCGCTCGGACTTATCGATATCTATCATCGAAGAAGTGGATTTAAGCTCATCAAAACGTGCAGTAGGCGCTTCAGTTGGCCACTCAAACGATGACGTCTCTTAGCCAACTTCACTAGGCTCATCTCCAAGATGCAGGTTTCTTTGCAGTACATACACGAATAACCACGACCAAACACACGTCTCCAGAGCTCGATTCGCCTAATACGCCACTATCAAATGGGAACGAGCTTGTTTTGACACCAAACGTGCAGAATGACCGTGGTATCGTCTACAGTGGCTTGAGCACGGTTGCATTGGCAGCAATAGCCAATATCACAGTGGCCCGACAGCGTTCGGGGCGTATACTAGTGAGGTCATCACCATTGTCATCCGCACAACAATAGCTGCAAAACTTGCAGTGTTGCAATTGCCTGGGCAGGCTCTGTGGGTCTCTGCGTGTCAGGAAATATACATGTAACATATTCTCCTCAAAAGGAAAAGGAGGCTGGGCGGATTTAACATGATCGCTGGTGAGGCTGTCAACTTTGACACCATTTCTGCAGCTCGCACCAGGAACAAGCAGGAAATCCACTGTATTCCAGACCAAAAACGCGCAAAATAGACTCCCGACCATAGCCGGAACCAGCCTAGGCCATGCCCATTATGCAGGGAACTAAGTCATCCAATCAGAATGAACCGGCGCCGAACCCTTCTTAACGGGTTCATATGCCGGGCATCAAAGACTAAAGACCACGGAGGAGGCGCATTTGACAAGTTGAGTTCCCGTTCGCCATGCACAGTCAACGGTCCGGCATGCCGTTGCCGATACTTTACCGTGAGGCTCTATGCGGAGGTTGTTGTGCTTTCTATTACCACCACTATTGTCGATACTACCGTCACTGTTGCCGTGCAAGCTGAGCAACTCCCACTGGGCTTGCTGAACCCCCCCTGGTTCTCCTCTGTTATATCATATCCCCTTTATGATAGGATATAATGTCGTCTCTTCTGCCTGTCTTGGCCCCCCGGCTTCCGGGCTGTCCGCCGGCGGTAGATGATAGGACTTACACGAAGGAGCACACAGAGGAGGAGTGGGAGAGTATGCGGAACGTCATCAGGAAGCTATATATTCAGGAAAATCGAAAGCTGAACGAGACTATGGCAATCCTTCAGGCCAGATATGGTTTCGCAGCAACGTGAGTGAGATCCACGCATGTGGTACCAGCAAGGTCCAAAAACTGATTTGTCTTTCAAAGGGAGCAGATGTTCAAGAAGCGTTTAAAGAAATGGGGCTTAAGAAAACGTACATATCGGAAAGGTCAACCTGGCTCTGCAGCTTCCACTCCTCTGGACACTACTGAATGTTCTGGGACGAGTACATTTGACGAACAAAGCTCATCCTCATCCTCGGCCTCTCCAGAGGAACACCAAGATGATCCAACTACGTCTATGGCTCTGATACAGCCATCAAACACTGGCCCCTACTCTGATTTGGAACAGGTTCTCGGCGGCGTCTTCAACTGGAGTCAATCCAAACTAGAAATATTTCCTGTCATGTCAGATCCTATGTCAGAATACCTAGCAACCCCAAACTCCCCCCCTATCCGAGACAGTCGTACAATGTACCGCATCTTCGAGCTTGTTTTCGACCTTTGGTTCCACGGCAAGGGTGACCTTGCTGGTATGGCTGCACGTCGAGGGTTTTACGTGCTCGAATTTGTGTTGAGCGATGATCACCCCGACCTTGTCTGGCATGTGCTAGATACAATCTACGATATGGTGGACCGAGGACATCTTCGGCTTTTGGCCCTTTTCTTGGATCATGCTACAATACTCGCGAAACGACAGCTGCCTGTTCAACACCCGCTCCTCCTCATTCTCCAACAACTTCGTAACTGCGATTATCAAACAGATGAGGGAAGGAAATACTTGTGTCATTTGTTGCGCCAAGCCTGGCTACGGAATGTTAATCTCTTGGGCCAACATATCGAGACATCGGATGCCCATCGACTCTGGCTTTACGAACAACTAATTTGGGATGGGAGAACACGCCTCCGTAGGGAAAGCGAACTTGGCAAGCGGCAAGATGCGATGTATCAGGCCCTGGAAAGGATGGCTGAAGCACAGAGGCAGACTTCATCTGCAATCGATGCGGATCAGTTACGAGTCGAAGCATTGCGACTTGAGTTCACACAGATGGATGTTGGTGACAAGAAGAAGGCTGAGGAGCTAGCCATCAATTTACTCGATGTTACTAGAACCGAACAAGGACCCAGATCCAACGATCGATTTCACGCATACGCATGCAAGATGTTGGCTCGAGTACAGGAATCGAGGCAGGAATGGGACACGGCCGAACAGAACCTACGGCATGCCATTTCGAAAAGAGAGGTAGCCCACGGTGCGAACAACAACCTACGAGTCATCCGTGATATGTGGGTGCTGGCAGCACATTATCAGAAAGCTGGTCGACAAGCAGACGCCAACGAGGTCACAGCTGATGCGTTATCGAGAGCACAGAGATACTTGGAGCAGGATGTCGAATAATCATGATCATCAATGTACCGTTCAGGAGTTATGTATAAAATCGGGGGGTTCGGAACAAAGCTATTAGGTTTTGGGCGTCATGGCATAAGATACAGGGGGGGTTTTGAGGATTGGCATATGATTCATTCATGTGTAATTTCTACGGGAATTACTCACCGAGTAAAGTTTTTGGTTTGTCACGAAAGAAAAGCACAGCGATCATTAGGAGTATTTGATATCTTCCTTTGAGAAGACATTGGTTGGAGTTCTAGTTTGAGATACCCACCGCTCCATGAAGCGAATTGAAGTTGAAGGAGTTGATTTAATTGGATCGCCACATTGACGCAGGCACCGCCACAATGACGTTGACACTTCCGCCCTGGGATAGTCGTCGATGGCCTTGATTCAACAACACTCGCATTACATAGCAACCTACCACCTGCGATTTGGCATATCCTCGCGAGGAAGATTGCAGACCTTTCGCTCGTTAGAATCGACTTTAATTTTATTGTCTTTTGTAAAGACCATTGTATTACATGAACCCATCATGACTGCTGGAGTCCCCCCGAACTACTGTAAGCTGCCATCATGACCGCACTACATGTGAATGCGCCAGAGTGAAAACTGACTAGAACTTTCTGTAGATGCCATTCTCGAGGTTTCTGATACTGCGACCACTCAGCAAATCCGAGATGCGTACAAGCGGTATGTCACTTTTGCTTTGTAGTCTCGACTCGCGACACAACTAACCCCGGTAATCAGCGCTGCCCTAAAGACGCACCCTGACCGCGTCTCTAATGACTCCCCAGAGCGAGCCGAACGGACACGAAAGTTCCAGCTCGTCAACGACGCCTATTACACACTGTCTGAACCTGTACGCCGTCGCGAGTATGATGCTCAGCGCAAACTCTTCAACACCAGCACCCCTTCAGATCCCTTCGAGGACATTCCCGAGACGGAAACTGAGGGTGGCGCCGCGCCGCGACAGAGCCCTTATTCCTGGGCTTGGAACTTCTTTACCAACCAAGGCCAGGCCCCTGCTCAGGATCGCGAGCAAACCGAAGATGCGCAGTTTAGTGACGTGTTCGAGGAGATGATGCGCGAGGAGGGCATGGCCGAGGGCAGGGATAACCACCCTACAGGCAAGTTCTGGAGTATGGTGGGTGGTGTCAGTGGCGGCGCTCTAGGGTTCATCGTAGCCAATGTACCAGGTCTTGTCGCAGGAGCCGTTGCGGGGAACAGACTAGGAGCTGTCCGAGATGCGAAGGGTAAGAGTGTCTACGCTGTCTTTCAGGAGCTTCCCCAGGACGACAAGTCGAGGCTGCTCAGCCAGTTGGCGGCCAAGGTCTTCAGTCATGCTGTTGGTATTTAAGTCGAGAATTCGGAATGGATCAAGGCTGGGTTTCTTGGGCGCTTTCGGAGTTGGGTCAGTATCGGCAAGCACACGATTATCAGGAAGTTGGTCCCTAAGTAGTTTCTCAGGAATACACGTATAGCAATGATAACAAAGATTCTATATCATATCGCGCAAACAGTAAATCTTACCGGGTTTCGGACTTTAACGAACACGAACTCTATATCTTATCATGTGGTTTATATTATCGAGGATTTGCTTCCATGGACGGTAACTCGACCCCGATGCATGTCAATGACAACTAAAGAGATGATGGATAATCAGGTTGGATCATGTTTTCAGCTGTTCGATCCCTTTTCATGACGTACAGTTCTGTTTGATTAGGAGAATTAAACCCATTTGACCAGTTCGCTGCCTACCTCTGGGCTAATGATGGATCCTGAGAGCATTGAAGTTTGAAGTGTCAGTACGTAGAGCGCTTTTTTTTTTTTTTGACTGACCCGATGCCATGTGCCATTGCTATTTAGATGCCACAGACGAGGTTAATAAGACAAGAAGACGAATTACTCAGAAAGACGTGACCAAATTGCCAGTTTCCTGGTTTCATTTGCGGAAGTAGTGCTAAAATATGGATGAGTTTCGGAAAATATCCCACATTTATCATCAGACAGCGAACTAACCCCAAGGGTCAGGAGAGCATTGAGAAGTTCAGACACTTAGACCTTGTTAGTAACTTGATGTTCGTGATGCCATGCTCATTCAGACTTCCTGTATGGAAAATTTGGCATCTTCTGACCATTGACCAAGAGTTCTCTTTCGGGGGATTTAGATCAATAAGATATAACAACAGCTTCTTCATCGAAGTCTCTGCTATTTATTTCAACCCCAATGACTCTGGCTTACACATGGCATTGCCCGCAATGAGATATGGCTGTTTTTTAGACGAAGCGGTGCTCGGTCGGATAACAGTTTATAATTCTACTCCGTACCATGCTTGCGAAATTCTGGACTTTATTACGACCTTCATATCATTCACAGGCCAGCATAGTTAAGTAGTTCATACCTCTTTCGAGCATATAAAAGACTAGGCTTGGGTAAACAAGTGACAGGGACACAAAACAGACCGGCAAAGGCATCCCGCTCACGCTTGTTCATAATCTGTTGACACGAAATGTACTGTGGTGATTTGACAACACGAACCCATAGTCTTGGAGCGGCCTATTATCCTATAAAACAACAAATCACTTCTAGCCCAATACACCACCATGCGCCTCAAGTGCTCCGTATAACGTCTTGGCAAGCTTGTTAACATTGATGGAGGACGGTCAAGTGCCATGAAGAAATTCACATACATTTTTGTGCCAAGCTCATAATCCCCACATGTATTCCAACGTGACGTCTTGGTTCGACGAGCAGACAAGACATTCTCAGTCTTAGTTACGATATCGAAGCCTCCTCACAGGCTATTAAAATTTGCCCGAAGTAACCAGTGCCTACATAACCTATCTTCGGGGAGGAGGCTGGAATCCAGGCGGCGGGGGACCACCAGGGTTGAACCCGGGAGGAGGGAACTGAGCGCCTCCAGGGAAACCAGCTGGAGGAGGGAAGTTTCCAGGAAAGCCAGGAGGAGGGGCTTGGAGACTGTTAGAGACTCTTCGAGGATATCGGGACTGTTTGTACTTACCACCACGGCCGGGAAACCCAGGAGCACCAGGGAAACCGGGGAAGCCAGGCGGGGGAGCACCAACACCAGCAGCAGGACCCTTATCGATATTAGCAGTTAATCAGGCAACTTTAGGGGGGGAGAAACACGTACTGCGAGGGAGGGAGGTGCAGCTCCTCGTCCAGCAGGACGAGCAACACCAGGGCCAGCGGCCAAGGCAGAAGGAATTCCGCCAGGAGCACTCTTGCCCAGTCGCGCACTAGGATCGGCGGGAGGAGGTGACTCCACGGAGAGGGAGATAATATGAGCGCCTCGAACGATCGTGAGGCCAAGGGTTCGCTTCTCCTCTGACTCGATGGTCTGAGTAGCTGAACCGCTTGCGCCAGGGGCAGATGGCTTGTTTTGCTTGCGCTTCACGCGTCGAAACTCTTCCGTATCCGCAAGTACAAGGTTCATGTGCTAAATCCTAGTCAGCCTTGATCTCAACAATAATGGCTGGAGATGTTGTACCTTGTCGAAGGCAAGCATCTGACCGGTCATTGCCCTTCCATCGTTAAGAGTAACCCGCATCCGCCAGTTGATCTGTTCCGTTCTAGTCAGCTTGATTGGGCCATCGCAAAGACGTAGCATTCGAATCGCATGCGTGTCGGGGTATACGTACGTAACCGGCCTGAGAAAGAGAACTGGTTAGCATATCAAGATCAAGCACGCTCAAGACGCGCAAGAGTAGGGGGGCAGACAAACCATCTTTCCTTGTTTGTTCGACATGTTGGCGGTTTTTGAGAGCGTGCTGGGACAGTTTCTCTGTGTTTCAAAAATTGATGTTAGATCGCGGTGTATTTGCGCGCGATCGTAACAACCTTCAATGCCTGGAGCTCTGAAGGTGAATTATGAGGTCCAAAATCTGCGGAGCCTGATGCGGAAGGCTGAAAGGTACACCGACAAAGTACCGTTTCTGCACTAGACCGCTTCTGATTAGCCCATGCCCCACTTGGGGCAAAACTAGCTTAACCCTCAAATAATTACGAGCTTCACAAAAACTGAAAAATTACTCTTGCAACCTTCGCGATCTTCGACAACTCCATCACCAGGTCGACTAATAACAGCAGCCATGGCTTCCGAGAAGGCAAACAACCCCATGCGGGAGCTGAAGATTCAGAAGCTCGTTCTGAACATCTCCGTCGGAGAGTCTGGTGACAGACTTACCCGTGCCGCCAAGGTGTTGGAGCAGCTTTCTGGTCAGACCCCCGTCTACAGTAAGTTTGCCAATTTTGAACATGGCGATGCAATTCCATCTGACTGAAATCTTTCAAAGGCAAGGCTCGCTACACCGTCCGAACCTTCGGTATCCGACGTAACGAAAAGATTGCTGTCCACGTTACCGTCCGAGGCCCTAAGGTAAATTCACACATGAACATTGGAAATGCGAAAGTGCAGAGATGCTAACATCCAAAAGGCTGAGGAGATTCTTGAGCGTGGTCTCAAGGTCAAGGAGTACGAACTTCGCAAGCGCAACTTCTCCGAGACTGGCAACTTCGGCTTCGGTATCAGCGAGCACATCGATCTTGGTATCAAGTACGACCCCTCTATCGGTATCTACGGCATGGACTTTTACTGCTGTATGACCCGACCTGGTGAGCGCGTCACCCGCCGCCGCCGAACCAAGTCCCGCATCGGTGCCAGCCATCGCATCAAGCGCGAGGAGACCGTCAAGTGGTTCAAGTCTCGCTTTGACGGCATTGTCCGATAAACGGTTAAAAAAATTGGTTGTTTGAATTTACGGATGGTCACGGCGAACATTAAGGGGAAAACTCACATGGGACATGTATTTTCTGTTGCCTTTGCTGCATCAGCTTGACTTGAAATTTCAGTCGAGCCACGGCCTGAGAGACCGACCGGCGCTCTGCCGGCTTTCCGATATTCACTATGAATGTGACATTGCCATCAATCGTCAGATCACTGGTACTTTGTCTGCTTGGCCTCTCGTCTGTTTACGTCTACGCGAGACGTTATAAACATGTCCTTAGGGGACTTTGGTGCATCACTTGTATCCTCGATGATTTCTCCTCTTTGGAGTAATGTTAATGCTCCTGACCTGTGTGTAACTACTATATTCTGAGTCATTGCTTGTGATTTTATACGCCTACCGATCGGTAATTGATTGTCAACCTAGTGGTAATTGGCCAGCTCGTATGTAACTTGAATATATCGCAATGCTTGCGATGCTGACACCGTATGATGCCAGGGCTATTTGGCTATGGGTTGTCAAATTTGCGCGCGAAACTGTCAACTCTGTGCGCTAAAATTTCACAATCGTTCCCTCTCAACTTTTCTCATGGGATGATCATCTCAAAGAAAGCGCACAAGCACCTACCCCTAGCGATAGCTGAAGATACTGGCTCTCATGCTCCAATACGATTCTGTTTCATAAAAGAGATCAAGATCACGATGCTTCCCCAGTTGCGCGGGGAAACATTCCTACAAAGGCATGGTCCATTAGTGGTAAGAAACAAGGCCTCAATCCTTAGAGACAAAATGACTGAGGTAGGTTGAGAATAGCTTATGGCGTCTGGAAATCTTCAATTGTGGACGCTCAAATATGACATACGAATTCTTCTTGACTCAGGAAGCCTTAGAGAACGAAAGCCGACACCCATAGCTTTCATGGGTCCTTTGTCCTATTGTGGATGCACCCCAGATTTAACGGTATCTGATATCATGGAACACATGGGACATCTGTCAACACAAAGCAGTTAATGTGGAAAACCATAAGTAACAAGGCTTCGAGACCTTATAGATTAGTTTTAGATCGGAAACCTCCAGCGCAAGGCTACAAGATAATGAGCGTGCTCCGGTTGTCAGCTACCAGAGCTCGCCATTGATCAATTTGACGGGTCAAAGTGTTGTTCTGACGTCTCTGATAGCGTTGCGAGTTGGCATTCACTTTGTTAACCCGTACCTGAGCCAGGGGGAGGCGACAAGAAAACCTAGGACCTTATTCCTGACTGATTGAAAAGATTTAGGTAAATTAGTAAAAACTTAGGGTGCCTTTTGACAAGTTTATTTGACAATTGAGTTAAAAGTAAGGTCTGAGGTTTCTTCTTCCCCCCGTGGCTAGGTCAATGTGATAAGGCTCCACAACGAAAACCACAGCTTGATGGATCAAAGCTCCATGAGGCATCCCCCTTGTCTGTACTCCGTACAACGACTTCAACCTTTGCAACCGTATATCTTAGGCACTAACTTATGGCACTTACCCGGGTAATACCGATCATTCGGCGGTACGGGAGTTGGCTGGGATGAAGAAATCAATTAGTGAGCACAATGAGGTTATTGGGGAACCGGAGATCTAAAGTGAGGTCAATTGGTAACAAATAGCGAGAGATGATGGCAATTGGCCATCTTCATCTTTTCTGCTCTCTTATCGATCTCGCAGATTCTGTCGAACGTCAGCTCCGTGGGCGAGATGAAGCTCCGAAATTCAAGCGGGTTGGAAAACAAGCTAAGAAATTGTTAAGGCTGCTTCGGAATATCCAGGCAAAACCGCTCACTGAATCATGATTGGTCTATCGGAGCAGCTGAACCCCACTCTATCCCTCAGACAGACTCTGCTCTCCATCACCATCCTCCTCAAAAATCTCCATTTGCTCTCCTGTAAAGGCAGCACCGCACTCCCCAATCTCCCCTCCTCCCAATTGCACCCGGCTGCAATTGCTCTCCTTTCATTTTCAAACCTCCCGTATACCTCTAATATGTTCCGGAACGCCCTTCGACAGTCGACGCGCGCCGTCGGCGCTGTCTCTGCTGCTGGCAGGGTCGCCGCGGTAAGTTAAAACGTGCTCTTCCGAGCCCCCGAATCGACAATACCATCGACCAGCGCCCCCAAATATCGTGCATTCATCGACAACCCATCGAAAGAGCTCAATTGAGTTGTTGGATTATGCTTTTCAGTCTCGCATGAGCTTTTTTGAGCTATTTGGGACCGCTGTCGCCGCTGACCGGTCGAGGACTTTTTCGGGCTTCGGCTAACTTGTTTTTCACCACCAGGTCCGAAATGCCGCACCCGCCTCCATCAACGCCGCTCGATTCTACGCCTCCGACGCCAAGGCCACTCCTACTGAGGTTTCTTCCATCCTCGAGCAGCGAATCCGTGGTGTTCAGGAGGAGTCCGGTCTCGCTGAGACTGGCCGTGTTCTCTCCGTCGGGTATGTGGATCTTTACTGGGAGCAACCGGGGCAAAACGCAGGTGGTGCACAATGTTCTCAAACATCAACACCACGCTGTCAATAGCCCTGGCACTCTGAACGACTCAATTGAGATGCAACCAATACTAAAAATTGACTTACAGTGATGGTATCGCCCGTGTTCATGGCATGGCCAACGTTCAGGCCGAGGAGCTTGTCGAGTACGTACTGATCAAATTATGGAACAATTTCGTTATGCATCAAATAGCTAATTGTACAAAAGGTTCGCCTCTGGTGTCAAGGGAATGTGCATGAACCTCGAGGCCGGCCAGGTCGGTGTTGTGTTGTTCGGTTCTGATCGTCTCGTCAAGGAGGGTGAGACCGTCAAGCGTACCGGCGAGATTGTAAGCATACTTATATATCCTGAACTACTTCAGCTTGAAACTAACACATTACCAAGGTTGATGTCCCCGTAGGCCCTGAGATGCTCGGCCGTGTCGTCGACGCTCTCGGTAACCCCATTGACGGCAAGGGCCCCATCAACACCAAGGAGAAGCGCCGTGCTCAGCTCAAGGCTCCTGGCATTCTGCCCCGAAAGTCCGTCAACGAGCCCGTCCAGACTGGTCTTAAGTCCATTGACGCCATGGTTCCCATCGGCCGAGGTCAGCGTGAGTTGATCATTGGTGACCGTCAGACCGGTAAGACTGCCGTTGGTCTCGACACCATCCTCAACCAGAAGCGATGGAACGATGGCCAGGATGAGAAGAAGAAGCTCTACTGTATCTACGTCGCCGTCGGCCAGAAGCGATCCACCGTTGCTCAGCTTGTCAAGACTCTCGAGGAGAACGACGCCATGAAGTACTCCATTGTCGTTGCTGCTACCGCCTCTGAGGCCGCTCCTCTACAGTACCTCGCTCCTTTCACTGGTGCCTCCATCGGTAAGTTTTCAGCTCCTTCTCTGCCGCGTCACAGGAATATCTTCCAATCGAACATCTATCACGCACGGAACAGATTCACATCAGCATCTTGTGAATTCTCAAATGCTCTGTTCTCTTCAGCGTCTACTTGTTTTTCTTGGATGCTTGTAAAACTCGATTGCTGACCAGATGTTTAGGTGAGTGGTTCCGTGACAACGGCAAGCACTCTCTCGTCATCTACGACGATCTTTCCAAGCAAGCTGTTGCTTACCGACAGATGTCTCTGCTTCTCCGACGTCCCCCTGGACGTGAGGCTTACCCCGGTGACGTTTTCTACCTGCACTCTCGTCTGCTCGAGCGTGCCGCCAAGATGAACGACAAGCTTGGTGGTGGTTCCATGACTGCCCTTCCCGTCATTGAGACCCAGGGTGGTGATGTCTCCGCCTATATTCCTACCAATGTCATTTCTATCACTGATGGTCAGATTTTCTTGGAGGCTGAGCTGTTCTACAAGGGTATCCGACCCGCCATCAACGTCGGTCTTTCTGTCTCTCGCGTCGGTTCTGCTGCCCAGGTCAAGGCCATGAAGCAGGTCGCCGGTTCTCTGAAGCTCTTCTTGGCCCAGTACCGTGAGGTTGCTGCCTTCGCTCAGTTCGGCTCTGATCTCGACGCTGCTACCAAGCAGACCCTCAACCGTGGTGAGCGTGTAAGTTGAACATTGCCATCCACATCATTGTGCCTCTCATGCTAACTCTTCTTTAGCTTACTGAGCTTTTAAAGCAGAAGCAATACGCTCCCAAACCAGGTCAGTTGTTACATCGTCCTGTTGTGAAAATGTGCTAACACCTTCCCAGTCAACCATATGGTTCCTCTCATTTTTGCCGGTGTCAACGGATATCTCGACTCTGTCCCAGTCAACAAGATTCTCCAGTGGGAGTCTGACTACTTGGCTCATCTTCAGACCAACGAGTCTGAGCTTCTCGCCACCATCGACAAGGAGGGCGCTATCTCCAAGGACACCGAGGCCAAGCTCCGTGACGTCACCCAGTCCTTTGTCAAGAGCTTCCTCGGTTAAACATCTTTAACAGCAACTTACGCGGAGAATAACGGGAGCTTTTGGGGATGTCGCTGTCTATACCGAATATTTGTTGTCGCTTTTCTCTCTTGAGGCGGAGGGAACATGTCGAAGGGTCGCGCCAGAATGGAGCGACGAGAATGAGATGAGGGAGATTCTCCTGTAGCATCGTCACATGTAAAATAGAGCCTAAAACTCAACCAATGTCCTCTATTCTTTTTGTTCTCCAAATTTGCAAGCTAATTACGTTTACGCGATTCCTTGTAGATGAACCTGGAAACCCAAAACGATGCGCAGATGAGTCTCGAACAGTAATACGATGGCAAACTTTGACGCAACCATGCCTCGGGTCACAAGGGGAGACTTGATATGTTTCTGTTGATCTATGTAAATTGAGGTTCCTGTTTGTTATCCCCAAACCTCGAAATTAGTCAACCCAATCCAAGTTTTATTACTCAAAACTGTTAGTTAATAGGCAAAGCCATTGTCTACCAGTCAATCAGTCAGTAAGGACAGACTTACCCGAGAGAGCACTATCTATAGACTATTGCCTCTCCTCGAGGGGGAATAAACTTCTAACATTAAATCAGGGTGCCAAAATAAACTGGTCTAAAGTACTACTACAATATACTAAAATTACCTAAGTCTTTTTATTACTTTAGATCAAGGTTCTAAGTTTTCTTGCCTCACCTTGCCTCTTTAATAGATAAAACCAACCCCGGAGCTTAGGTGCCCAATCTGCATCAATTTGTTCCGAAAGTCAATTGTTCACAACAAGCCTTTTCACAGCAAGGAGCAGTTCAAGCGCGAGGGTTGTTCAGAATCTTTGAGGGTCTCGAGGCGGTGGGAGAGTTGTTATGCTTTTCGTTATCAATAAAAAGCAACAGCATGCGACGAAACGGTTCCCTTGTGCTTAAAGATGCTCTAGCAGAGTCCCAAAGTGCCACCAGAGTCAGACTAATAGGTTGTCCGATGTCATGGCACGTTACACAGCTACCCTTTTACGTTGATGTTTTGATCCGCGTTATACTATGCACGGCTGAAAAGACCGACTTTGGAGACAGCCCTGTCCTCCGGCCTTCCTGGAGCAGCGGCTCTACCGGCTCGAAACGTAGCGAAGAGTCTCTGGAATGATGGATCACCCTCTGACTTCCACAGAAGTTCAGCATCTCCCTTGCAAATGATATCAGTTGAACTTTGATAGGATCTTGACAGCCGTACTAAGGGTCTTTGCAAGGTGACAAGCATTAGACATATGAGCCAACGCACTGGTTATGTCTTTCACACTCGGCCGTGTCAACCTACGTGCCCACATGGTTCGTTCATTTACACAAATCAAGCCCACGCGTTAGTCATGTCTTTCGAGCTGGGCAGTTTCTAAACCTTTAAGGGGCCTGTCATCACGGAATCAACATGGAATACCCAGAGAACCTACCCACCATGAACCCATTCATCCAACCAAGACCATACACCGTGTCGGCCTCCTTTTAACTCCGTGGAATAGGACTTCATATACATGGAGCCTGCCATCAAGAAATCCTCGCGGAGCACCCCGGCAATCTCCCTACCTACCAAAGAATCAGGCCGATCTTTCCAGCAAGGCGGTTTCGCCCTTAACCTGCAAGGAGCCTGCCATGATGGTAATGGATAGCCATCGAACACACGGAGAACCTCCCTACTTTTGCCATTACGTAATTCTCTATGACTTTGGCCATAAAAAGAGAGAAGCAGGAAGTTCACTGGGGGTAGAAAGACCGTTTCCTGCCTGCGATCAGTTCGTAAATAAAGAGTGCTTCAGCTATGTCCGCTAGTGGAAAAGACCGTTGTTCCTGACGAATGCCAACCTTTTCAGAACTTCCGTAAATATTCATATGTACAATTCTCCTTAGGAATTCTCTTTCTGAGTTTTCAGTCCATCAGAATTCGGCTTGCCGGGATATAAACATACTTTCACAGCCATCCCTGCTTTCAACTTTCTCTTCTTTTCATTATCACTGGTTCAAAGTTAACAGCTGCCTACACTGCCAAAGGGCAATGCGGCTCCTGGTCATTAATAGAATATTACAACCCCCCCCTTTTCTCCACACTTGAACCTTTGACGAACCATCTGACCAAAGCTTTCGATCCTCACTTTCCATGCTGGCTGCGCACGCGATAGAGTGCCTTACAGTGAGTAATCGCATCTCCCGTACCTATATCAGTTTATTCACCACTAAAGTAACCCTAGCAGAACTCAAATATCTATTCAGTACAAGATACGCATGTCCCTAAAAAGTCACGTCTCACATGTTAAGCTTCCGACACTTGTCCAGATAGCCAGGTGGTTCGCGGTGGACAAGATAAAAGTCCAAGAACACGCCGGATTAAGCTTTTATCAGCCTATCGGAAGTAAAGAAAAATCGACAACACGCGAAAACGCGCGGCACTCCAGCGGGCTGAAGAGTCAGACAAGAAAGCCAGAGACGGCATTCAGAGTCCCATCAACTCAGATCGAGACAATCCCTCTGAAAGCTCCGACTCCGAAAGTATTGTACAATTGTTTGTCGCAGACTCTACCATCAGCGAAAAAAGCTGGCAGCGAAGATCGTGCGACCGACGGGCATTTCAACATGTCTGTACCAGAGGAACACCATCACTGCAGGGCCATGATCCGCTCAAAGAGCTGGACCATGGAAGACGCCTTTAGAGCTTTGGATGAAGAGTTCTGGTGCAGACATCCCGTAAAATATCCGGAGGATTTCATTGCAGGAGTCTACCGTCCACTGGAAGGTGACAGGCTATCAGTTTTGGCTTGAGCTCCGTGATGAGATTCGACGGTACTTCGAAGTTGCTGCAGAATCTCCAGATAAGCAAGGGATCCAGCATCCTATAACCAGAAAGACCATAGATACAGCACTTAAAGCTATATATGCCTCCTATGGCGACCGATATGTTGATGTTGATGGGGAGCAAGTACCCTTGGTACAGGCCATACTCAAGAGAGCAGAATGAATCGTCGACCGCTTTTGCAGACCTTTCAAGGGATGGAACCCAAACCTGAGCAATGCTACCTCTATATGGGGAATCATTCAATGGCTGGACATCATGGAACCTGGTCCTGAACCCCGAACCTCTATTGAAGATGATGGCCCCACGTAGGGAGACAATCGAGACGATCTCTCAGGTGATACCTCTGAAAGTGGTTCCTCCAGCAAAAATGATGATGTCCTTTCGAATTTGAAGATACAATTTGAGAACCAACAAAAGGAGATCAGAGATCAACACGACAAAGCTGATGAGCTGCAGTTTAAAGTCAAACATCTCGAGGATGAAGACGACAAGAAACAAAATCTTCCTTACGATACACCCAATGATGAAAATAGTTCTGAGAATATTATTTCCTCGCTATTCGCGACTACCAATGCTGAGCCTAGCAGTGAACTTGATGGAAGACAGGCATTGACTAAACGTAAGGCCTCAGTTGTTTCCACTCCAACACGAACGTTTTCAGCCGGCGGTACACCCAGGACCTTCAAGGGTGCCAATTTTGCTGCAAACCCATTTAGTAGCCATGCTTACGCCAAGGGGGATCCAAAACGCAAAATGCTCAAAGGCAGAGGGCAGTCTACGCCCAAGGAGGGGACGCCCAAAAAGAACGCGCCAAAAAGGATGAGAAGTAAATCAGAAGAGCACGGAGGCAAATGCTCTAAAATCGGGCAGAGATATTCGGCTCAAGCTGAGATTTGGGTGGTCAAGAACCGTATTGGGACGATGGAGCAAATGTCTTAGCTTAGAACTTGCATTCGAGGAGCGGTATAGCAAGTTTAGCACTTCACTGTTAGCTAGTTTGGATTTATTACCAAATATTATATCCTACTGGGTGGTCAAGATCATATCATTCCCCAAAAACCAGAGACCGCCAGAGGTCGTGGCTGAACTCATGATCTGAGGCGTCAACGTGGATCCGGAGGAAGCTGAGATTCTCTCGGAGGCTCGTGAGTTCAAAGAATTGACTACTGAGAAGCTTGGAGTTAAGTGGTGGACTGGTGATGTTGCAGTTGGGGCGGGCCAATGTTCGGACAACAAGAAACCTCAAGACCTCTGAACGACATAAAGACTTAGGATCTCTATCCTAAGTAATACTAAGATTTAGCCAAGTTTAGGATAAGAATGTGGGTCTTTAGATTTGTTATTTCTAAGTTATACTAACCTTAGGTACCTAAGGCTTCTTGTCGCTGCCCTGATGCGTGAAGGAACCATCAAGCTTGACATTTCGTTGTCAGCCGTCATTATCAGAGAAATATAGGTACAGAATATCAAGAATACCATCTCAAAGCACATAGTCAACACTATCCAAGATTTCGATGTGCTTGTGCGCCTATCTCGTCTGTTATTCTTACAGACTTGTATCAGCTTCTCAACTAAGGTATTGTGACTCCCAAGCCAAAATCGAAGGCGTCGCCTCAACGAGAAGCAATCTGCTCGAACCTCATGGAGACCCCCTCAATATTCCGCAGATACAAAAAGGCATTATTCAAGTATAAGAAGGTTGAAAATATATTGCACCTCACCTAGGAGTGTTCTTGTTCGAAGCGGAACGAGGAAGGGGGCCAAAGAAACAAAGCATAGAGTGAGCGAGAGGGCAGAGGCTTAGCGGAAGCTCAATAATAACTGCACAGCATTGAACGATATCGAAACAAGTTGCACCCTGGCTCCTGGAGAATGCCGAAGTCAATGCAATTTCTAATATATGGTAAAAGAACATTCTGGCCAAGACCGAAAGGATCCCCCAGGACAACATCGATATAAATGACAGCGAGAAGAGTTGAATTGCGAATCCTACGAATGATGAAGCACATAGGCTCTACAGGCGGCGAGATGATTTAGCACCATAATCCAAAATATGGAAGGACGAAGGCAAACTTCGAGTAATTTAGTCAGTCTCTAGACTTATTGCCTATCTGTAAGCTGTGTTGAACCTGGCTGAATCTTTTTTCTATTTCAGATAGAGGTCTTATGAACGCCTTTTGCTCCTTAAGCATCATGAGTCGCCCGATTTTCATCTGTTTCTTTTAATCCTTGGTTTGATCTTCGTCGATATTCCCAGGGCCAAGCGAAGGAGCTCGAATTCTAGATAGAGACTGCTGCCAGTCCATTTCGCAGGCTGTTGCAAACACGATCTCTTAAGCAGGATCAATCCTGCTGGCTTGCGAATCATTTTCTGTAGGTAGAAATTTGGCAATGAATGATGCAAACCTGAACCAACTCTGTTAGAAGTAGTTAGGAAGATCTGGCCACCAACGAAACCAACATTATGTTCACTCGAGCAATATTTTATAGTTTCATCCTGGTAACAGTTGAATGCTAAAGGACTCCGTCTAATCTGTCTTGCGTATCTCCGAAGTGAATTTCTTCGAACTTTTGCGTTAAGAGTAGATCCCTCCATTTCAAGGATGAAATTGTAGCACTGTGGTGAATTTCTGGGTTACTGCACCACGAAATGAGCTCTTCGTAGAGCACAGATGGTATTTCCATAGCCCTAGAGCGAGCTATAGGAAGATCTAACATAGTAATAGTCCTTACAATCATAGGATAGCTCCGATCCAGAAGTCTGGAAGTCTGAAAAGAAAGATATTTAACTTTATTAATAGGAAAGAAATTACCAGCTTGTAGATATAAGAGAAAAGAAAAATCAAAGTCTAAGATAAGATCTATATTAAAGAGAGAAATTATAAATAATTTTCTAGTTATTACTTCTTAATAGCAATTTACTATTACTACTACCTCTAGATAGTGATTTACTATTACCGCCACCCCTGGATAGTGATTCAACCTGACCTAGGCCTCAGGTTAGATATTTAAAGAGGATCTTGCTTCACTTCCCATTTCTTCTTTCTTTAACCTCTACATATCCAGGCTAAGAGACTCGTCTCTAAGCAGTTTCCTGGTATTCAATTCTCTTCTCCTCTCTCAAAATTTTTGTTTAACTGAAACTCGACATCAATCCAGCGTCTTCGTTACTGTCTTTATGTATGGCATTGGCAGTATACGATGAGACTGGCTCGACCAATGACTCGCAGAAACCCCCCCCCCCCGGCTTCACAAATTGCAAGAGGCTCTTTGAAGCCATGTACCCTTCTGGATGAGGAAAAAAGAGGGCTAGTGGGAGTGTATCTGACAGATTGGGCAAGGCGAAATGGAACAGCAAGATGCCAGCAGACTGCTCGCGGCCTACAAAGTGAGTTCTTTGATGTAAAGTTTCCTGGCGTCCCCTGATCTAACTGTCAGTAGAAACTATGGCCACAAGCAATTAACTCCTTCGCCGGCACAATCTTAACTGCGAATGCCATCGTCCTATTCCACAGGGGCCTATGCATGGGAGCACTCAGACATCTCACCGAAGTCTTGCCTGACGCCTTATATCGCCCATTGATCTTCCAGTTTTGTACCATGGCGTCCTTGCTGGCCATCGACGATGACGAAGTCTTACAATCCACCATCGTCAACGCATATCAGGCGGTCGAAGGGATGATGAGCAGTCCATTCCCCGAGGCCAAAACTACTGTGCCATTGAGCGCAGATACAACACTCTACCTTGCATCATCTAGAGTGACATACAACAATCACCTTATAGAGACAATCGATGACAGGATTGCAAGCCTCCATCAAGATTGCCCAGCGAATGAGCAGGAGGTACTGGTCAGTTCTGCTAGACTGATCTCCGTGCTTGCAGAGACATCAGATGTTCAAGTGGCAAGCGAGTTGGTGAAACTCAAGATTCAAGCAGACGCGATGAAAATGATAGCGCCATTGCGTTCTTGGCGTGACTACATTTCCAAGGACAAAGATATTCACACTGCTAACATAGACAAGTTCACTCAAGGGACTTCCGACGCCATTTAATTGCTGAAGCACCGGCCAGGAGGAAAGAAGAGTCTCGTGGGCGTTGGGAAATTTGGCATTGCGGCATTATACAGGTCGGTATGTACGCTTACCAAACGGCACAAGCCGTTTTTGCTTTGGGAGATATGCATGGTACAGATAGCTTCGGAGTCTGGCTAGGCTGGGAAATGGCGGCTATATTTAATGGAGTTTCGCTGGTTGTATTATATATGGCTGGTTTCCTCATCTCTCAACATACGTTGCCGGTCACCGGCTGTGTATGCCTAATGACAAGATTGCCTTCTCCTGCTCGCGTTGCTGGTTGCTGACTATCTTGAAATCATCAGAGAACCAATGCAATATTCCTTAGCTTCGTAGATGACCGTGTCGTGTCGTTCATTTGCGAAGATTTACGGGCCATGCTGATGTTCACATATAATTTTATGTGGTTGGTCATTGGGCCAGTCTTCTTTCGAGGTCGATTTCTCTCTTCTGTATGCCTCCTCTAGGTGTGCAAGCTTCACCCACATTATCCGGCTTTTGTCAATTGTGTCCATATAGGCCTCGCGGCTGCAGTAAGAAATGCGTTTGTTGACCTGGATAGGTAGTTTGTTTTCTAATGCACAGAAAATTGCGTCAACTTGAGGGGCCTGGGGAGAACCAGCGCAGGCCCCGGCGTGCGACCAACAGACTGGAGAATGGCCATCATGCTGTGTCGACGGAAGGCGTACACCAAGGTCGTAACCTTGCTTGTATTTGGAAGCAAGGTCTTTGACGCCCCGTGGACAAGATATTTGGTATCAAATCTACCACCAAACTTGATTGTGCGGTGGAATGATGCTTGCGTGATGGAGTCCGCATCGCCCCAAGCAATCTTATCAGATAATAAATAACCAATCATATCTTCATTCATTCACCCTAGAGCATTCATGTCTCTCGGAATCCTGAGATCTCCATCCTAAAATATCCTACGATATCCTAAGATATGGAGCCTAAAATATCATAAGATATCCTAAGATCGCCTAAATTTACCTAAGTCTATTTGTATTTTAGGATCAAGGTTATACCCAAGTCAGCGCAGTGTAGCTGACTCATCCAGGCGACTCAAATGGCTCTCAGACGAGAAATGAACCTTCTTCTGCCAATGTATCTTGCTCTGTGACGCCTTCCCTTGGGCGTAAGCCTGCGCCGGGTTGGTACTGTTTCTTACAGAGGCATGTCATATCAAATGTCCAGCATCAACTCACAGACAATAGTATGCACTCACAAGGCTATCAGGTAACCTACGTCATGTATTCGTAGCTGGATCATCTATATAAAAGAGTCGTGATTGCAATTACAGCCTGGATTCGTCGACCTCATCGTCCTCACCAAAGATATTGAGAAATGAGATGTGAACTTCGTCAGTCAAGTCGCTTGCCTGTAGACTGCGTCCCTTCTTAGAAAAGGCCAGACGAGAACATTCCTAGGAGACAATTAGTATGATGCTTTGGGACCATACGGAGTAGAACTCTGGGGTTCGCTTCTTGGCTGGAAGCTTAAGAGAGAATGGCAGCCAGAGGTGATCTCTATGCCTTGGAGTCAGAAAAGGGGCAAAAGACATACTCTTGTGATAGCAGAGCCACCGAAGGCTGCGAGTCCAACCAACTCGTGCTCGCCGATGGGGTCCTTGCCGACATCCCACAGACGGTCCAGGTAGGCTTTCCTCCATCCCAGAAATGTAGCAATTGAACCGGTCAGGGTGTCTCCCTGCCCACCACTCCTCTTCTTACCACCTTCAAGGTCCACAGTCAGTGTTGTTTCGCCGTTGGAGATGTAATCCTTGGCACCCTTCTGAACCACTGTCACGCCCCTAAGAGTTTTGGCCAGGGCCTCAACGCGCGCGGTCTCAGGCGCATTGTCGCCGACCTTGACTTTCAGTGCGTCGCACAATTTGCCAAACTCGACAACGTTGGGGGTCAGCACAGCACCGTCGTAACCGCTCACCAGCTCGGGCTGCGTGTGCACGATCGCCAGAGCATCAGCATCCAATACAATGGGAAGCTCTTGCTCGCGAGCAGCGCGGATAACGTGGGCAACAGTAGCATGCATCAGAGGATCACGACCCAGACCAGGCCCGATGACGAGGACATGGAGGCGAGGCAGTAGGTCTTTGATTTGAGCCGCAATGCGGTCAGCATTGGACTCGGGGTCCTTGGAAGCATTCCAAGCCGCAGGCTCATGTTCCTTTTTGGCGTTTTCACTCTGTCGCATCAGCGGATGGACCATGAGGTTTGGCGAGTATGACTTGATGACAGTTGCGGCTGCTGGTGTGCAAATGACATGCGACTATATGCGAGAACCATGGTTAGCCAGAACATAACATGGAGAAAATTACGAGGGTATAAATTACCAGATCAGAGCCCAGCCTTGCGCTCGCCATGGCCGAGAAGTAGGGTGCGCCTGTATAGTTTTCACTGCCACCGATGACAGCGACTCTGCCCAACTGGCCTGTTCTCGCGTCAGTCGTCAATCATCCAGAATCAGTGCTTTTGGCAACAAACCCTTGTGAAACTTCTCTAGCATTGGCGGAATCATACGCCGCACCTTGGAAAGGACCTCTTTTGTAGCAGAAGACATTTTTGGGCCAGATTCTTGAGACGACATCGCAAGAGACTTATGTGATGAGAGAATGAAAGTTGAGGCCGAGACGTTGCAGGGAATTGAGATGTATCCGTGAGTAGCGGGGTGTTAATTAGATCAGATCAGTTTTACGCAAGGTCCAGTAGGTTGATAGAAGAAGGAAAATATGTGAAATGACGCAGCTTTTAAGAAAGAATCGCAAGACAATCGGCTAGGTTTTATTTGACCTGACTCCAATCGATCGGAATCGATGAGGTATTGCCAGCTTGGTGTTACAACTTATGATGTCACTTTTGTGAGCTTTAAACTCCAGGTGCTTTGTTCGATAAAATAAAACAAACCCAGGCAACTAGGTAAATAATTGACAGGTCCTAAGTTTGTGAGAGGATTGAATTAAACTACCTATGTACAATGCCTAAGTTAAGCATCCAGTTGGCTTCATTCGACCGCGTGGTTTATCCCGGGGTTAACTAGGAGAAGGCCGAAATCCAAACCCTCTATCAAAGACATTGGCGAAGAAGAGCTTGGGATTTTTAGAGAAGCACCATTATCTGAATCCGCGATTCCTAGCTCAAGTGTAGATAGTTCGCCCTCCGAATCCCTGACAAACAAAGTGAGCCTCAACAGAAAGACAAATAGACTTGGCTATATTCAGGCTATTTTGCGATATCTTAGGATAGAGATTTCATTGCTTCGCATTAACCCTAGCTGTAGAACACACGCTTTTATAATCCTGGTAAGTCCCCAGGATGGAATGAATAAGAAGAACTTGAGTAATCTCTCATGTAAACACTAAAAAACTCTCTATTATATCACATCGACGGGAAAATGGTTCGGTACCGTATTTCTCTCTGCGAGTGACGGTTTCTAAGCCCCTTGTCTTACTCCTGCACTTACTCCAGCAAAGGTTCAAATGGTTTGAGTTCCATCACGAACAGACATCACCTCAACAGCCTCCAGCATTGGTACCACAGTACGATCCTTGTATCCATACTTTGGCCAATACTCATGAATATCTCGCCTTATCTCACCCCATGAGCTCCATTCTCCATCCCATATAATGTGCATCTCGTCATCGTCTTTGACTGGGATGAAACTGATATCAGTATCGAGAAGGGGCTGGTGTCTCATAACGAACATGAGTCTCTTAATGTCGGGAAACATCTGTCGAACATCTTCGAGCAGCCGAATTAGTTCGACGTCGGACTCTTCTATATCGGGCCATTTCACTGCAACATTCCAAACGTCGTAAATTTGATCCGGACCAAGCAGTGAATACTTCCATACCATCTCCTGGTCCCAATAGACAATGTCCGTGGATGGTAGAAACCAAAGACTTTTGTAAATGCCGCTGTTCAGTCCGAATAACTGCATGGCTCCACCTTTGAAAAGAGCCTGAGATTCGCGACACGCTTGCGCAGAAGCTGGAGGTTTGTGAGGAAATATGATTCGGGTGCAACTTATTTCGGCATCCTCAGGACTGGACCCCAATCTAAAGATCCTTGGCTTTCGGAAAGACAATCTCCATATCATTGTTCGCAGCTCAACGGGAAGTTTATTGAACTTATGGAATGTTGTAGTAGCGCAGTTTGTCGTATCAAGTTCTTTGCCTGGTCCACCAACTTCAGCTTTCAGATGTAACAGTTGATGCCCTACGAAAGTAATTTAGCATAGAAGAGTGTGGAAGATAGAACGAGACAAACCATCTTGGGTTGTGAAGTTCACGTCTAATGTTCCAGACACTCTTGGGAAGAGCAACTGGAGCTTTTGGAACGGCGATATCACCGCATTGTAGATCTTGGAACTCAGCGACGGAGTTGGAACCGAAGAGGACATAGTATTCCGTCCTTGAAGCGGAGGGCCAAAGTCAATCAAGGGCTGTCGACTAGGCATCATGTGCCGGATGGAATTAGTGCATTGGTATCAGAGGGCACACGTTGGGGCTCAAATAGAGAAGAGGTAATGAATTGTGTCAGAATATGAGGAGCAACACAATCTTTCAAAGTGCTTAGAAGTAGAAAATGAAGAGGTTTGTGTGTGTGAAAACTTGATTTGCGTTTGAATGGCAAGTTGGCAAGAACAGGTGTGCAGTAACTGCTCGGTAAGTGGCAGAAACCACCAGGTAACATGCACCTCTGTTTATGGAAACAGTGGGCCTCCACATGAGAGTTTTTGCAACGTGAATTGAGATAGATCTAGATAAATACCTAAGCGGCATATAGCAGTTTTGGAAAGCTACGATCTTGAGCGGCTTATCCATACATGGGCAAAGTTGTTTGCTGAAATGAGACTACGTGCTCCTTATGTAGCGTTGTTTATTATTCCGTGAACTATCAGCAGTAAGTTATAATATTAATACATTTCTCAAAAATGGTCAGAGAACTTGTTACATATCAAGGGTGGGTAGATATCTATAAAGAAGTTCAGTTTTCATTCAGTTTCCTTGTTATACTAGTCATTAAGGACTTCAGATCGTCAGATGTGAAGCTCATGAGAACCAAACGTTTAAGAGTTTCCTCGAAATAAAACTGAGGCCGTGTTTTATCTTGCGCAAACAGTACGCCAGTGCAGCAGGTATCCGCTCGAAGGCGAATCACAATAAGACAGGTGCTTGAGCGACAGACGGCTGGCAGCTGTTGGCGGTCCTCGCATCCAGGCGAAAACTGTTGATGATTCATATTTCAGCGCCCTGCTTCAATCCTGTACTGAGTTCCGTGCGACTCAGACCTCACACAAAAGTGTTATTGTGCATCCTATCTTTCGCACAGTTGGTGCACTCTTCCATGAGCCCACTTGCTTTCAGCTCGAAAGTTCTCTGCCAACGCTCGTGAAGCATCTTATTCCCTACATTCTGGATTTCTAACTATTTCCATTACTAACTAGTCGTCATGGAGCATGCCTCCATAGATGGGCGGCGAAGGAACAAAACATCAGTCCCGATTCTTTATCCGTCGCGTAAGTCAGAGACAGATGCAGCAACATCACTTCGACCAGCCTCACCTCCCAAAAGTAACCCATGGGCTCCAGCCAAAAAGCACCGGGTCAATCCTACGGCGGGAATGTTTCCGCCTCTGCCTAAGCCTCAAGTACCATGGTCACCGGTCAAAACACCTACTGCCAGTATGTCGAGGGCCTCCTCGCTTTCTCCAGGCAAAAAGAGATCCATAGACGATACAGTATCGGGTGCGTTTGGACCTGGATCAACGTCCCCTTCTTCCATCACGTCTTCCTCGTCTCGCCATATTTTTGAGGCTGCGGCACCACGAGCGACTTCAAAGTGAGCTGATCCTTCTCTGTGTCCACCTAGTACCATCAACTGACCGCCTTTAGTCTATGGAATTGTCCTTTCGGTGCTGATGTGGTGGTACGGTCGGGGAACTTAAGCTTTCGAGTCCATCGCAACATTGTAGTACCTCAGTCAGGCTGGTTCCGCGATAACCTGCCACCACCCAATGTGGTAAGCATCTTCTCTTCCGTTCACCTTGTAATTATTCGAACTGAGAACTTCAGGATGGGACACCAGTTGTGGTGACCGTGGGCTTCGCCCCTGAAACTGTCGCTCATTGTTTACGTTTCATCTATACCGATATTACGTTTCGGGCTCTATCTGAAGTAAAAAAAGACAGGAACTGACACATGAAACAGAAGTTGAGATTTGCGACATCGATGCCCAAAAGCCCTGGAATGCTGCGCATATTCCCTGTTGTGTCTTGGCGTATACCACTGCTGTCTACTTGCGTATGGCGAAAATGACATGCCATCTTCTTCGCGTGGTCGAGAATACTTCCAGTGAACTTGGAGCTCTAATACGTAGAGACCATATCTCTCAAAAACTGGACTGCTCCCAATGGGTCCAATTCTCATGGCACTATCAGAGGGCATTGGATATCATCGTTCGGGGACAGCCTCAGAAGCTGATGGTGCCCATGAGGCTAGCTATGGCAAGCATCCTTGATGCTGTGCTCTTCTGGGTGGTACGGCATCCTCTTTTTGCCAGCGACCTCAAAACACCGTGGCAAAAGATTCTGGAAAACAGTATGCATGATATTGCTGAGTATAAGCAGCTGTGCCGAAGCGCCCATTTATTCAGCAGTCCGTTGCCAGATGAGTTGGCATTGCTGGAGCTATTCGAACAAACGAAAGCAGGAAAGGAGCCACCAGAATTTTCAAAGTCAGTGGGGACACAAACAGAAGACGATGGTTCTGACCAAGGATTAAAGAGTCAGAGAAGTGATTTTCCTTTCACTCAGCGTGAGAGACGAGGCTCGCTGTAACTTTCGACTCATTTGCTTGCTTGAGGACTTGAGAATGAGGCAACATGGTATTTTTCTTCTTCTTGGACTTCTGGCTACGACGAATTATATTGTAGACAAAAGAGTTAGAGCCATTAATGAACAGTGGCGGATATTAGCTATTTGTATTCGAAAACATAAATAAACTCTGGTGTTGGCAACGAGTTCCCAGGTAGAGTAAGAAACTCTATTAGGCCGGCCCCGTGTTGTATTGCGTTCCAGGTTGACACAGGCTATCAGTTCAAGGTCCAGGTGCGCCACGAGATTCGAAAGTACTTTGCAGCTGCTGTGTAACGTATGCAGATAGCCAAGGACATCAGCATACCATGACCTTCAAGAGTATCCAGATGGAACTTACAGCTGCGCGTGCGTTTTAACGCTAGCGACACGTTAGATAGAGGAGAGCGAGTACACTGGCAGCAACCTCTACTAGGCAGAGCAGACTGCATTATCAACTGGTCTCGCGATCCTTGTGGTAAAGGTAACTCGACCCCTCGCTTCAGGGGGCAAGAAAATATAGACCTTAGAAGAGAATACCAAAATAAACTTAGCAAAGACTCCCCTAAGCTTAGGCTAAATTGCCTAAGTCTTTTCATCCATTAGGATAAAGCCCCTAAGTGATCTTACATCCCCCTGTCTTGGCAGTCTGCGATCATCCTAAGGTCAGATATCGGCTTGCTTGATGTTCGTTGACTCGAACCCAGAATACCAGTAACACTTTTTGTGATTCCCGTTTGTTTTGACTGAAGCGAGTGATTTCAAGCTGCAAAGGCCATCCTGTCGATTTTGGAGAGCAAAGAATCTTCTTCTTTCAGCATTGTCTCTGAGGAACTGCACATTGAAATAAGACTCCATCGTGTCCATATGTGCATGTCTCGTGCTGTCGAAAAATCGAACATTCATTGAACGAGGATGATTTTCCAGATATTTTTTGACAGAAGTTTATCGTCATTCTCAGCTAAGCATTCGCCAACGACTAGGACAAGTTCCGTGCTATTACTATGAGTTGGCCACCATATCGTAGAAAAGCTCAGTGGCTCTTACGTAGGTGTTGTTTTGAAGTCTCAATCATTCTCTTGTTTAGTGAAGTCGGCTTTGGTCAATGCTGTATCCGCGGCAGCGAAATTGATTCCGGCTTTTGAGCTTAAACTGTGGCTGTTGGGTGGTTTCACTCTTATGATCTTGAACTCGGCCCGTCCAAGCTTCACAGTGTTGTAGGCCAGTCCCGAGTCACTGAATGCCCAGTCTTGTCTGTCGTCATCCATGATCAAGATCAATCACCCAGGTGCGTTAAAGTCGAAAACGTGTAGCTGGGTTGCGTGTTTCCTGCTTGAGTTGCACAACTTGATATGTGTGAAATGCAAGATGTGGTCGGGGAAGGAGAGTCGAAAAATGAGAAACGTCTTAGCGATGTTGTTAGAGGATATCGCCGAGAACAATAAGCAACCTAGGGACAATAGGCCAGGACAGTGGCGTGTGTGAATGCCGGAGGAGTGGGGTTGAAGAAGAATAATAAATAAAGGACAGGCTCAGGATCACAATGGACCCTATTTATAAGAAATAAAATGATATCAAGGCGGCAGCGATGATTCACAACACGTGACTCGTAGTTTTATATGAGATAAACAATACTGCACTTGATTATAAAGTGAGGCCTCTCTGTCATTTCAAACTTGTATTGTTTGCCAGGCGATTATATCAACCTAAGGTATCCTCGAGCCGTTGGCGAACGACAGAACCCCGCTTAACAGCCTGTGCCCAGAGAATACATAGCACTTCAGCTCTCTACCATCGAGAAACTACCTCCAGTGTGGATCGTGGCCTTCAAAACATCTACTCGCCTTGTGTCGTCTCATCCATCGAAACTACCCCCAGTGTGGATCGTGGCCTTCAAAACATCTACTCGCCTTGTATCGTCTCATCCATCGACAATGCCCTACGTATATAAGCCATGGATATTGAAAAGCTTGGGTGTCCCATCATGGGAACATGTCCGGATGATGGGAGCAGAGGGACTCCGCGAAGAAAAAGAACTCCGTCAAGAGTTAAAAGTCAGTATTATCACAGAAGTCCAGACTTGTAGATATTGAACCCCTTTTACTAATTTGGTTACCAGGAGAAACTCAAAGCTGAACAGAAAAAGTCTGATGAACGACATGTCTCATCTGAAACACCTGTCAAGGTAAGAGCGGTTCTTTTGGGTACAGGATATTCGCTAACCAGATGGATCCTTTCAGGAACCGGAAGAGAAGCACGATGTACTCTCAGGCCAGGAAAGCGGCAAGCCTGTGCACGAAGCGGATAGTGCACACAACACCAAGGACGAAAAGAAGGGAACGACGGAGGGTGAGCTATAAATACTTAATTGTTTCCCTTAGCGAAAGATTCTTCAGATTATAATGAAATTCGGGACAATGTTGTTATGCAAGACCAATATCATTCGCTACTGTTCTTGGACTTTTATCTCGTCCACCGTGGACCACTCAGCGATCTGGGCAAGGGTGGGAAGCTTAGCGGGTGAGGCGCCACTTGCCAGGGACATGCGTATCTTGTGCTGATAGTGTTATGTCAGTGGAGGATAAACTTATGTGGAAACAGGAGATGTGATATCTTACCGGAAGGCTCTCTGTCGCATATGTAGTCGGCGATGGAAAGTGATGATCGGAAGCTTTGGCCGGATAGTATGTTAAAGGTTCAAGTTTGAAGAAAGAAGATCCGTTACCAGTTGGAGGTACTCTGTCGATGACCGGGCGCCGCGTTGCCCCTTGGCAGTGTGAACAGCTGGCAACTTCAGACTGCAGATAATAAAAGGAAGAGAAAGTTGAAAGCTGAGACGGCTGTGAGAGGGATTTTATACCTGGCAGGCCTGATTTTGATGGCCCGAAAACTTAGGAACAGAAATTAGAACAGGAGAAAAGGAAAGGAATGAGTAAAGCACAAAGGAGTTTCATATGTAATAGCCTGAATAACCAAGCCAAGAGCTTTTTGGATTCATTATTTATGTAAACTGTAAGGCCTTGTATATTCCTCTGTACTTTCCCCATTTATCAAATTCTACCAGCTGATCTGCTCCCATCACTTCTGTTCATCTCTACTCTGCTTTCTTCACGAACGAAGCTGGGTGGTAATGAAGATGCTAAGTTGATTAAGACGAAAATGCACTTATCCACCAACAATTAGGAAACCCTTATGCGCACAGGTACATCTAAATCTTCGAAAGTATTGACTGTATACCATGAGACAGTGTTCTTGATATTCTGTGCCTGTATCCCTCTGACAATGACTGCTGATAATGAAATGTCAAGCTTGATGACTACTTTACGCATTAGGGCAGCGGTAAGTTTAGTATAATCATGAACAGCGAGTGCAAGGCCTTACCTTATTATCTTAGAGTTGATATAGTTTATCACTTACGATAGAGATACTAAGTGTTTATGTTATTCAGACCTGTTGAGGTTTTCTTAGTCCGCCACAACCATCACCAGTCCACCACTTGACTCCAAGCTGCTCAGTCCCTCGGAGAGCAAGAAAATATCGGACCTTGATTCAAAATAAACTCAGCAAAAGTTATCCTAAACTCATCCTAAATTTATGCCAAGTTACCTAAATCTTTTTATCATTTAGGATCGAAATCCTGAGTTTTCTTTTCTCCCCTGGCTAGAGTGGTCAAGGATTTGATGTCGTGCCAGTCACGTGGGGTCGCGTGAGTTTTATAAGGTACTTTACGCGTCTCGTCAGTTGCGGATTCCTTGCCGCGCGTCATTCACTCTCAGCTTTGGGTTTCAGGTCCCTGGTACACAACTAGTATTAACAGGGCGATTCAGAACTGAAATACGTGCTCATATCTGTAAACAATCCAATCATTACCCTTGACTTCGACGCAACATGGTTGCTGGGTACCAACGGCTGAATGAAAAGAAATCGCAACCGAATCCCCACGTTGTCTTCATCAAGCCTCTAGAGGGTCCAGACAAAGAGATAGCTCAGGACTTTCTTGACAGAATAGCAGCACAATGTCGTGAGTTAACTGATTTCCTTGAGCAGTAACACGGTATTGATATTTGCCCTTATCAGGTCCCATTATGCGAGAAAACCACCTGTACGTTACTTCGCTAGAGGAGTACGAGCCAAATCGTGAATTCGTTGGGCGGAATTTTAATGCAGGCGAAGTCGTTCAACTCGTTCTAAAGTCGCCTAGTACTGGCCGCTGGTTACCATTCAACTATGTGCAGATGGTCATGATGCATGAACTGGCACATTGCAAGCAAATGAATCATTCAAGAGCATTCTGGACCGTTCGAAACTTATACGCTTCTCGGATGCACGAGCTTTGGTCCAAAAACTATACCGGAGACGGCCTCTGGGGAAGGGGTGCCAACCTTACCACTGGTGAATGGGAAAAGAATACTGTGCTTGCTGATGAGGTTCTACCAGAGCATCTTTGCGGAGGTACTTACAGATCACGTCGCAAGAGAAGGGTCAAGCCACAACTGTCCTACCAAGAACGAAAGGAAAGACGAATCTTAAAGAAGTTTGGTAGGAATGGGGTCGCTCTCGGTGCCGATGAAGAAGAAAAAGTCAAGTTGGAGAGTGGCAGGAAGATCCAAGCAAAACCTCGGGTTGCTGGAAGCATGAGAGGACGCGAGCTTCGGGCGGCGGCGGCACTCGCTCGCTTCGAAAAGCAAAAGACAGAGCCTGAGACTCTCAAAGATAATGACGAGACAGATTCCGGGAGTGGCAGCGAATTTGAGGATGAGCCTGGGGAAGATTCTAAGGATGCTGTCGATGTGAATGGTAAGAAATTACTTGATGGACAAGGCCGCGGCATGGTCAAGGTCTGTGAAGATGAGGATGGAGATGATCCCGGGGCCAGAGATGAGAGTCGGGAACTTCAAAGAATGATTAAGAGCATCAAGAGGGAGTCGTCTGAGCCACGGGTTACGGAACCACCCCAAGAACCTAAGTCTCAGATTCTCAACAGCCAGTCACTGCCAACAGCAGTGCTTGCTAGTGCTATCGAAGCAGAACCTACCAGAGGATCTAAACCGTCTAAGATGCCAACGGTATCGACAAAAAATGCGAAAGTCACGAAAGGGCCCCCAGTTTCGCTCCCTCAAGGTTCAGCTCAGCCAGTCGACTCGACAAGCAATCAGGCACGCTCTGGCGGAACTTGCTCCATGTGCTCTTACGACAATCCTAATCTAGCACTTACATGTGCAATGTGTGCTAACGTATTGGACTCCTTAACAACAGGCTCGTGGCAGTGTTCAAGCGACGCCTGTAAAACTACGCAGTATCGCAATGCTGTTGATTGTGGGGTTTGTGGGTTGTGTGGTCAAAGAAGAGCAGAGGCTGTGTAAGAACACAGTGAATCAAGCCTTACATATTACGAGGAAAGATTATGTTTGACGACGGAACTATTGAGCAGTAGGCATCATGACTCCTTTTGGCGATACTGAGATGCAAATGCGTCGAATGGTTTATGTAGTAACGCCGCAGTACTGTAGCAGAATCAAGACCTTATTGGCAATAATGAAAATGTTATAGCAGTTCGCATTCAGAGACATGTATTGCGTGGTGTTAGATCATCGACATTCTTGAATCAGACATGGTATGAGCGTCGAGTTTCTTGTGTGAAGAACAGGAACTGGGCCAGCCTGTCTTCCATGAAGCTCCGACAGCAAGTGACAAACAGAAAGCTTCAGCGATCTGTCGCCATCTATCGGCCTTCTATACCAAAGACTACAATCAGATCTTAAATATTACACTTATACATTATGCAATCTCGAGATTGATTTCATAAACACAGAATGATTAATCATGCCTATGTTATGAAAGACGGTCACAAAAAGAAAAAAACATTATCACGCATTTTTCCAAAAATGAGTCTACTTCCACTCTGCAGCACTTACAGTTGCAGCTCTTGTCATCTTGTTAAATTTTGGTGCATTAAGTTGATTGCATTGCAGTTCATCGAGTGAGCACGGGTTTGGAAAGATCTGCTCATTGCTTGTCTTGGAGCCTTGATGACTACACAGGATTCGCTTTCATGAGGGATCAGCGGAGTCCCTATTTACAAAAGGTTAACCTCCATGTCGAACCTAACCTGCAAACACTGATCCTTCCCTCCAGATATCCTCCAGATCCATGTCGGGTAGTATGTTGCTAGGTGTAGCTCGTTCCGAAAGGATCTACAATTTGTGAGTGCTGTCACCCTACAGCAACACCCTTAAAGTCATACCAGTTTGACCTTTGTCTTCTTCATAATATCATGCAATTTCCGATAGAAACATCGCGGTTCTCATGCCCGATCATTGGAGACGACCAAGGGCTGTGTCACGGGCGTGATAACGAGAGGGTCTACATCGGTTAGTGACAGCAGCCACTTACATGGTTGTTTTCATTCATGAGTTGCTCCGTGGTGGGTTGTAAAATGGCTGAAGAGTTACAAATGCGAGTTATGGTGCTGATATGAGTTGGAAAGGAGTGGTGTTTCTACGCAAGAGCGGTGGTCGAGTGCAAATCGAGCATCATTCATGTTGTCAAGGGAACAAAAGAGGAGGTGCATTGCTCATGGAGAGCGGGCCGATTGACCGGCGGCAGAGTTCAGGTCATATTCGATGTGAGTGATAGGCGAGGGAGGGCCGAAGACAAGGTGAGAGGAAGGACGAAAGAAATCCACGGAGCGGGGGGAACAAGTTAAGATAACTAAGGTGGGAGTGGAAACAACAGCGGTGAATAACAGAGTGGAGAGTACTGAAGATGAGTAGAAAACAATGGAGAGATTGGAAGAATAGACACAAATATGATATGCAAGGCAAAAGGTTGAGCTAGGTGTATGCTGTAAAAGCAGGAGACAGAGAGGAGGGGATTTCGATTAAACGGTGAGAAAAGAGTGAGGAATGGGGATGAGACAAGAGATGGGTGAGGGAACAGCAGATTCCAGGAAGTAAAGCACATAATCATTCTGTTATGTAGTGTTTTCTGGCGAGGATATCCATTGGATGGCTCGAATCAGATCGACATGCTCACCAAGGTCCAGACCTTCAAGAACATGGATGGGCTTGACGCTGACGATGTTGTCCCCCACCCACCATTAGGAACAGACCTACCATTGAGCTAGTTTGCATTACAGTGCAGCAAACCCATTGTTCGGCTGTGGGCTGCAAGCTGTGGCATCGTGGATAACTTCCTAGCTTTGCATCCCCTCTTTGACGTTATCTATGCACCCACAGGTGGCTATGGCCGCCACCAAGTTCGCCAATCTCTTAGTGGTGTGTTGGCCAAGACCCAACCTCGTCCCTCCAATTTCATCTGGTCTTGGATTCCAGATAATGCGATTCCGTAGATGAAATGTTTGTCTATAGATGGCTGTTATCAATTCAACAAAGCCACAAAACTGCCACCCAGAAGGTGATATTCAGGAGCAACAGGTCATTCCTCGACGAGTATAGGCCAACTGATCGTTGTTAATCAAGAGAAAAAGCATGGTGACACTCAACACTGGCCAGGATGTTGGGTGAGTAGCATCGACCACATAACACACCAAAGAGGGTGTAAGGGGATTTAGGAATTCTGATCAAAAACTCAAAAAGATACGCAGGCTGTTGAAGTCGAAGCCAAAGCCAAGGACACACCAATGCACCTCAGCGGCCGAGGATGCCGTGAGCCGGTCTCGGGAGCATGTGGGCGGACGCGGGGTAGCATTCCCGGTCCATGATTGGCTACCTGGAGGTTTACTTAGACATCAAACAGCGGACCAGGACCCCGTTACGCTTTTTTTAGTTTCCAGGTAGTGAACTTAACCGTGCGTGTTTAGTCGGAGTTCAGACCTCCTGAATAACGTGGCATTTGGGGAAGTCCAAAGGCTAACAGTCGCCGTCTATCAATTCCTCTGTGGAAGAAATGACCATTAAGAAGGACAATATGTACGGTAACCACAAGCATATGTAATGTCTCTAAAAAGTAACACGATGGGCTGCCTACGCTCCATTGTACTGTGAACAGCGACAGGCATACCTACCAATATGGCCCCAAAATGCAAACGAGATGAAAAGGTTGCTGCAAGCATTGCTAATGAATGCCGGAATATGGATATGGCATGGTGATGACGACTCTGCCACCCACCGTGTGCCATAGCTTCATAGCGCACAATTCCTCGAGTGCTGATCGCTGTTGAAGCTTGAGATAACACCAGACAGGAGCATCACTTGATCTGAGAGACTCGACGCTAAAAGCATGGACCAGGCCGTGTGTGATGCAAGGTTTTGACAAGAGTCATGTCAAGGGGGAAATTGAGGTTTGATGGGCTGCCAACAGCTGAAATGGGATTGGACATGAACTCGAGGACCGTAAAGGTAATCCACGAGTCAAACTGTCAACCTGTTCAAGAGTTCTGGGCGGGGGGGCTTTTCAGCACCAAAGCTAAGCTAATGGGTGTTTCGTATGCACATTACAGTTACGTCGTAGGTATCCTAGTATCCATCTTATCGTCACATTCAATCCCCCTCCCACCACTCTTTGCTGATGGCGTTGCTGTGCTAGCAGTAAGCATATGGGCTTGTCTGATGACAGAGGCTAGCAACGCCCAAGAGTTTCGCTTGCTGGGCTGTCATTATATTTCTGGACACCATGCTTTAGGTAGTTTGTTGGTAGTTGGTGCGCGACCAATCACAAGTTCACATTGGCTCGGTCGTCTGTCGGTGCTTCGTGCTGGTGCAGAAAGTCGAGATAAGCTGGCGCGAAAGTGTGAGACCGGGAGAGACCTATGATCCTCCTCCAGAATCGTCACATCTCCATCTCTGTTGCCGCTGTTGAACTGTGCCTGTGAGGCAGAGTCGCAATCCCTGCGACAAAACGCTTGAAGGTTTGTCCAGTTGGTTGTTGCCTTTCGTTACAGAGGCTACCCCGCAAAATGGCAAACATTCCATAGTACGTATCTATATGTGACGTACCTAGACGGGGTGCGCTGGGATCGCTTTTCGTTGCAATGTGCCCTACAAGGCGCCTTTTTCGAGATAAGATTGGCTTACTGGGGCGCTCCCTTTGCACCCGTTTTCTCCGCAGTCAACCAAACGGCGCTAACAGTGGTCTGTGTGAAGCCGCAGATGCCGTGGGGAACAGGGACCAGTGGAGCACATTGCCAGGTCCTGCTATAATAGGTAAAAACTACATGCAACGAGGTTGAAGCCCAAAATGGAATTTGGTCTTGTTGCTCGGCCACCAGAAGAAAAAGGGCCTGCATAAGAGTTGACGTGTTGATAGATACCTTAGATGTTGATGAGAAAAAGCGAAAAGGGCCAGGTGTCATGTGTTTTCTATGCGAGGTAAGTACTAAGGTAGAGGAGAGCAGGGCAAGGTCTTGTTTCCGTTCGTCAACTGAAGAGAAAGTATTTACCAAATCTAGAGAACCTGCGATAATCATACCTACAGTTAATTATCCAAGCTAGATGATAAGAATAGGAAGATCAAGTAATGCTCCCTCTTTGTAAGTCATCTTAACTGGACAATAAGAAAGGTTCGTGAATACACCTTTCACTTGCCCTCGACCTGAAATTAGGCAAACACACAACTGTGAAACTGCTACCTGCATACGCTGCTACGGTCTAGGATAAGAAATTCGTCGACTACGTCAAGGGGAGCGGTTAAAACTAATAGCGGTGTCCTCCCCTTCCAATTCTGCTTCATTGCCCTTTCGGGGCGTGCTCTTGGTAGCTCAAAACGCTTGATCTAGCCGCGAGAGAGCTTCTGACATCGTAACGTTCTTCGAAATGAAATACCTGGCATGGATCATTAGTAGACGAGAATGTTGAACCGGGAGTGGGTGACCGAGGAGGTACTCTGTCTCAAAGGTCCCTTAGTTTGTTGACTGAAAAATTATGAGGTACCTCAACGCATCCGCCCTCCCTCAACGAAACATTGCACCGATGGCGACGTGAGAGCGCAAGGCATCGTATCAAGATTAATGAGATACCCCAGACCCAAATAAGCCATTAGCCTCATGTTCAGAAGTTCAGAACTGGGTAAGCGACAAGAGACAAGGGTTCAACCCCAGGGCATTCTCCATTTCTTTCGGGAGGGGACACCCTCCACAATGAACCCTTGAGCATTACAGTGCTGGTTAATGCCCCACGACGCAGATTTGCCCCAGGCATCCTTGAACAGCTTGACCAACCCTGATCCCGATTCCGGCGGGAGACTCCACTCTGCAGCGACTACGTCACTCGGCCCCCGGGCTCAATCTACGCGCTGCAGCCATTTCCCTTCACTTTGCCCCATCTTTTCTAGTAGAGGTCTCATCCGTCACTGAAAACCCCCCATCACAGAACAACCTTGAAGCTAGCCGCGACTGCATGTACCGGCGTCAGCTCGACAAGCGAGCACACCTACCTGCCTACCAAGGTGGTCCACGAACCAAAAGCCCCTGGTCGATTCTTGAATGCTACCGTCCGCCTCAGATCCTGGTCTTGACTCTTCACTGACGGACGACTCTCGATTCTATTCTGGCCCGAGTAGGTAGACTAACACTGATTGATACTGATACCTTGGGCATGGGTGTTGCGCCGGTCTCGCTCGATTCTCAAGTTGCCGCTGACTGCCGATTTCCCCTCCAACGTTGACCTAAAGGTTGCCTTTTACCCAAACCGGCAACGGCGATCTCTCATCGCTAACCAGCTGTCTCTTCTCCCCTGTTTTAGAGTTGATTGACCCCATTTCGTCCTCTTCACCAACCCATCACTGTCCGGCCTTATCAACCATCGGTTCCCCCCGTTCCCATCTCGGTTTTCTCAACTCTTTCTTCTTCCCTTTCTTCCCCCCCTTTACTCGATCTATCGCAGCTTCTTTGTTCTCATTTTTAGGATTGTTCGCCTCTTAGAAAACGCTCTCGGCAGCCCACAATTCACTAAACACCATCCCACCATCAAATTCACGTGAAACGCTGTTGCTGCCATTCTCGAACCACTCTGGCGCCATTACCTCGCATATCTCCCCATATCACAACATCTTCAAAACTATAACTACCGACGACTGCTGTCGTTCTTAGTCGCCCATCATGTCCACAGACACAGTACCCCCCAACAATAACACCAACGCCGAAATGTACACACGCAACAGACGAGGATCAATCACCCAGGCCGCATTGACCAATCTTTTTCAAAGAGGGAACTCGGTTCCCAACAGCAACGGCTTTCCAAATCAGTCCTCGGGTCCAGTTGACACTAGTCGTCGACGTCTCTCCGTGACCACGCTTGGTCTTTCGGGCACTTCGCCCACAAACACCTCTTTCATTCGTCGAGGCAGCATGTCGACAAACTCCAACAACTCGGATTCTATTGATGAGAGTGCCATTGAAGATGACGACATGTACTCCAAGACTGCACCCACAACACCATTCGTTCGACGAATGAGCTTTGGCACTTCGAACATGCGCAACATTCGCCCAAATGGAAGCCCTGGCAATGGTAATAGCCCATCCTCTCCTCCTACTTCTCAAAACGGGCGCCCCGTCCCAAGTGGTCGGAAGGCGTCGCTTGTTGGCTCCCCCAGTCAAGGGTCGAGCCTTGCGGCAGCTTTGTCTGCTGGACGTCGCCCCAGCCTCGCTTCTTCTGTCACACAGGCAAGCAACACCAAAAATCCAAGAGCCACATCTGACAATTATATTTCGCGCCCAGACCAGCAAGGTTTCAACTGGTCCGAGCAGCTTAGGTCTCGTGCCGAGAGTTCCGTCATCGGTGCTCCTCGGGCTTCCTTCTCGCTCGCCTCCTCCTCCCCACCCCGGGGCTCCATTCACGACCGGGCGAAATCTGTTTCTGAGATGCCGCAGCCTCCTGTCCAGGCTTCATCTGTCAAGCAGCCGCCGAGACAGCCTGAAAGACCAAAGCCTGATGCCTTTCAGGAGAGAATTTTGAAGGGTGATTTCTACATGGACTGAAGGCATCCACGCCTCTGATACACGTTTACTTGAAGATGATAACGACGACGATGATGACACCAACAATGACGATTCGCCCACTTTGCCACAATTGTCCGGCGCTCCTAATAGCCGTATGCTTCCTTTTAAATTCCAGCTGCACTGCACAATTTTGTTCCTGACATGGTTTGCCATTTTCAGCAAATATCCCTTGAAGGAGATCTGTTGCTGAAAACATGGCTTTTAATTTGTTTTATGCTTTTGGTGTTTTGCAATGAACTTTTCTAGCGGGATCTACGGAAATTGCGAAACTGGTCACAAAACATGCAAAGCTGTATCAAACACTCAAAGGCGTACAAGGAGCGGTCACAGTTTATCTTGAAACAAGACGTTGAAGCAGAAGCTTCGAATTATAAATTACGACAAGAGCGAGCATAGGGAATATTGTAACTTTATCAGTTGTTGGCGTTATGGCTTCGTCTTATGAGCACAGGTATGCCAATATTTGTAACTAGGAATCTGGTGGAATCGGTGCGCGAAGAGGATAGGGGCTGTCGACGCTTCCGAGCATAGAAACATCGAGGGACACGGCGATGCTTTGACCATCATGTGCCGGGACCCAAGAACATGGGATCATGGAACTGGTAAGCAGATGATAGCCGGGGCGTCCAGTGTCAATAATGTGATAGACCACAGCTAGAATGAATGGAATTGGTCTCATCATCAGAGCGTCCTTCCGAAGGACTCGTGACTTGAGCAAGCTTGTTAACCGCAGGATCATGTAGTTACAGGATTTCGTTGAATGCCATATGGTCAAATCCATCATCGAGATCCTCCATTCAGTAGAACTTATGTCTCCAGCTTTATTAGAAGTGTACGATTGTTGATCCATAATCTCATGAATAAATAGTCCAGACTCCCAGCTAAAAAGCATGTGAATAATGTTTTAGTAAATTCGTTCTGCTCACAGAGAACCGACAAGTAACGCTCACACCGCTTCGAGTACATGAAAATCTATACTGGCGCCAATGCACCTAAAACATACATTTCAAGCTGCAGCCGACATGCATATCGGGGGGTGCGTCCCGTGAGCCGACTGTTCGAGAAGCAAACAACCTGGCTTGGGACGTTTTGATTGAGTACTTGCGTGAGGCAAGCAAACCCAAGACGTCTATCATGGGTGACAAAAAGATTAAGGTAAGTTTAGTGTATGTTCAGCGGGCCTTAGGCTGGCTGATTTTGGTACTTAGCCAACAGCTCAGGCGTTTTCCTGCTGCATGGGGAGTACTTGTGCAGAAAGCCAAGTCTGACGTGGCTGCTTGGATATACAATCAAAGTATAAATTGACAACATGAAAGATAAGTCACCGATATCTGGTTTTGTCAGCAGGGATGGCTTGTGGGAGGTATCAGAAGTTCATGGCGTTGTTGCCAACTGGGGGGTTGCCTTGGAACATGGTGTTAAACCAGGGCTCCTCGAGGAAAATACGCATCCCATCTTCCCACATTCCCTGCGACCCCATACCCACGCCCATGCCTTCCAGATCCCAGCCTGCAAAGTCAAGAAGATCTCCAGAGTTATAGCCGCCCATCCCATCCGCGGTGGGGGGTAGTGATGGCATTGCGGGCGCCATAGCAGCAGCCAAATCTGCGGGAAATGGCTCATTGTGGTAGGGCATGGAGGCGGTAGAGCTTGAATGGTTGTCGGGGGTGTCATGGAAGAAGGGCTGTGGAGGCTGCGGCATGTTGGAGCCCCATCCAACCATCGAAGGCCTGCTGGCTGAAGAGTCACGGTTTCGGGAGCCTGCTCCGGTAGCAACTTCGGAAAGGAGTTGGAGTGGAGTGTTGGCCGTAGATGCGTGGTCAGAAGGTTGTGGTGCCGAATTATTGACAGGTAGGGGAGGCTGCTGTTGTGCCTGCGAAGGAGATGGTGTTACCGTGGAAGCTGTTGGAAGTGACTTCGACTCTTTGGCTTCCGACTCAGCTTGTCTATAGAACCAGCTACGAAGCATAACAAGTACCACAAGGAACTTGGCTGCTGGGCGACAACGATCCTCCGCTGCAGTTGCGCGAAATTTGTCAAGCAGGTTATCAAGATATTTTCCGACTTGCATATCTTCCTTATCAATAACGCGGCCTAGCTCTGAGCCTGCTGCTGAAGCCGAGAAGTAGAGCTTGATGAGCATTACGACGGCATATGCGACCCGGACAAAGTTGAACACAGGTAAGCAGCGTATGCTGAAAACGTCCATGGCTAGAAATGTGCCAAGCATTTCTTTGATAGAACCGAGGCATACGGATATAGCACTGATATGTGCTGGGGATAGTCTATCGCCCCCAACAAGCCCTTCCTGGAGAGAGCTTGTTGAGAATGGAGGTCGCAGAGGTTCGCTTGTACGAGCCTGCAACGCCACCTCATGCATGTACAAATTGAGGACGCCGAAACTTATCAGAAGCGTTGCTACTTTGGTCAGTGAACGATTCCAGTTGGTGATTTATTGAGTACATACGTTGCAGCAACTCAGGGGGGACCTTCTCTCTGTACCGTTTTAGGTCCTTTTCGAGGCCTTTGAGGATGTATTGTGTTCTCATTTCTGAGATATGGACGTCAAATGTTGGGTCGTCGAGAGAAAACTGCACATTAACTTGCTCGGAAAGGTGATGTGTCCAGACCAGATGGCAGAAGTAAGCATCTGTGGGCGCAGCGTTTGGCGACGACTGCAAAAGATGAAGACTCTCTTCCATAAAGGGGGTCCATCGGATGAGATTCGGTCGATGGAGGGCCATAGAAGTGTTGGTTGCCAGAAAATAGCATGTCATCCATGTACGGCGACTCTCTATGCTTGTTGGATCAGGGGGTGCCCATCGACGACTCTGGCCACCTGGTCCGGTACTCGGGTTAGGACGCCAGGTATCAGGCACGACTATTCCACGGCGCTGCTTCAGTTTCTGGCCGAGTCCGATATCGATGGCCATAACAGCCGCCGTGTGGACCAACTGATAAAACTTCAGCTCCTCAAAATGTTCTGGTGGCCAATACCAGATCACGGCTACATTGAGTGCTTGCACTAGCTCTAAGCCTTTCTCGCCCGAAAGCATCACCTTTTCGGCGAATGTGAGCTTCATCTCTTTTTGGAGCACCTTCTGGAGGGTGGGTGACTCAGCAGAGGCCACTGCCATAATGGCCAGAAACAGTATAGGTTTTGTTTTTCTGAGCTCGGATGCTGTGAAACCAGGTTGGAAGATAATAGCCGGCAGGTGTGAAATCATATGGTCATTGTAACGAGCAAATAGCTCAACAGCTTTCTCCATCGTGATAACACCACGGTCCACGATATCACCGCCCTTTGCCCTTGTGAGATAAGCCGCCAGAGCTTCGGCTGGTGTTTCCTCAGTAGCAAGCTGTTCAGATGAGCCTTCACGGCCATCTGTAAACTTCCTCTTTTGCCCAGTGGCTGCTGTAGCTAGTGCTGCCGTAGACTGGGCTGGGGATGCGCGGTCTGTTGTTTGTTCCACGGTCGGCATCGTGGGCATGGGAGATTGTGCCGCTGAAAACGATCCCCATGCAGGGGTTTGCCCAGGGTTTCGCCATTTCATGTTATTATAAGAAGAAGCGGCTGTGTTGGATTCGTTGGGTGGTTTCGGCGCAACATTTCCTGGAGACTCTCCCCAGCCGTGACTTTGGTTTTGCGAATGCGCGTGGCCTCCTCCAGGTGTCGCTCTTGCTTGCAAGCTCGCTGTCAAGGCATCAATTTTCTTTTCCAGCTCAGCCACTCTGCTGTCCGTCTTCTTCTGGCGCTTTCGTGTTGGCATTGTCACGACGCAATTCCTTCCAGCCTTCCGGCACCTCTTACAAGGTCCCTCGTCATTAGGATCCGGTTCGCAGCGAACCTTAAGCCCACGACATGCCTCACAGGCCCTCGGCCGCTTCGGATCGGTTCCATCTCCGTCGTGTTCGGCATCTTGAAGCTGTTGATTTTGATGTTGTGGCGTATTTCGATTTTCGGTTGATGCGCTCGGAGTGTTCTCGGTACTGTTGTGATCATCCTGTTCGTCATGGACTGGTATCAGAGCACTATTGCCATGAGGGACGTGATGGACCGGCGATGGTCTTGACGTTGCCTCCGCGCCGAAATTTGCTAATGCTGAGGCTCTGTCGCCAGTTGCGCCAAGACGAGGATCGAGCTCCATCGGAGCTTCTTACTTCAGTAGGCCGGTCTTGATGATGCGATGGAAGAGAACGGCGAAGGTTATCGCCGACTCCGATGCTTCCGAGAAGTGGTTGTGAATGAGTCAGCAAAAGTCGGAACATTTTGTTCATACCTCCGGGCCATCGGTATGATGGCTTTCATCATATTCCCTTCAACTATATCCAATTTTATACAAAGGTTACAACGATCTGCTCTCAATTGGGCTCACTCCTCTATCGCAACGGTTGCGTATATATTGCATGACTCAAACAAGACTATTTGATAAACTCTAAGAGACAGCATGAAGGAGCCACAAGAAATACCTTGTCCAAGGTCCTACTTGTACCAGCATTAGTAGGTAGGACCATGAATTGGATTACCCCTAGTGCTCTGCATAAGGTAGGTTAGGTTGGCAGGTAGGCAATCCACTTGCCTGCCGGCCCATTAGCCTGTCTATTGGATCAACAATTCACCGTGAATCCTAGAAAGGAAGAGCGAGGCATTTATACCTGTTTTTTGTTTTTGTAGATCCTCATTCGTTTACACTTTCCCTTTCACAGTTTGGCTGTCCTTGACTCATCCTTCTCAAATATCAATCCTCTTCTTCTACGGCTTTAACCATGACTTTCACGCTTTACGATGCGACTATCGTCGAGGCCAAACTGGCTCTGGCATCACTGGATCATATTCTCACCGAAGCGGAGAAGCATAGCAATGCAGCCAGCTTCCCAGATGCGCGACTCCACGAAGACATGAACCCGTTGAGCTTCCAGGTCCATGCAGCCACTCGATTCGCTGAGAAATTAGTCGCCCGGCTTTCTGGAAGGGAGTCCGTCGAGTTTGAAGACAAACTCGTCACATTTCAGGATATGCACTCACGTATTCAAAAGGCTCACGAGTTGCTTGAGAAGGCTGATAAAGACGTCGTGAATCAGCAGGGAGAGGAGGTTGCCCCGACAGCATTACCATCGGCGGGAACAATGGATCTGCCCGGGAAAGCATTTGCCATGGGAGCGGCTGTCCCTAATATCAACTTCCACCTGTCAATGGCTTATGCTATTCTGAGGAAGGAGGGTGTGCCTTTGGGAAAGAAGGACTTCATCATGCCTTTTGTAGGCAAGTACATCGTCAAGATGCAATAGAGGCGGGATAGCCTGAAGTAAATGAGATGTCAGTTTGACTACACACATATCGTTGTTTGGCCTTGCACCTCATGACCTATATTTATGCTCAAGCAGGTCTGCGATAGAATAACCTGGCTGGCAAGGGGAGGAAAGAAAACTCAGGACTTCGATCATAAATGATAAATGAACTTAGCTAACTGAGTATAAATTTAGGATAAGTTTAGTATATCTTTTGCTAAGTTTATTTAAACACCTTATATCAAGGTCTGATGCTTTCTTGCTCCCTGAGGGCTGACTAGGTAACCATGGAACTCACAGGTAAAGGGCCCAAAAGGGATACTGAAGCGTGAAATAATATTAGAAGAGTCTCAGGACCATCAATTCACTGAAATTGCCAGAATTATCCTTAGTTGTCACAAGATTGGGAAAATCTCCCTCAAGCCAGGTGGGTAGCACATGTATTAGAACATAGATCGTCTGCATCAGAGCTCACGGGCGATGAGACAAAGATCACGCATGGGCCTCGACCTTCGAATCAGCAGTGCACCAGCAAGGGTTGTGTTGCAAAAGCCGAAAACACATTTGAACAGACAGTTGGGCAACAAAATCACAGAATGAACGAGACAAGAACTATGACAAACCGATTCTTTCAGGTCTGGACTATGTCAGGATCTTCTTGGCTCAAAAATTATCCACAACGCCATGCTAAGTAGAAAGCGACCCCGCCCATCGTCAAGATCAGATCAATGATATTCACTCCAGTTACAGTCATTGAAGTTCTTCACTGACGTTTCCATGTGGGTTCTATCGGCATATGTCCCTAAGTTTGGTATTCTCTTGGGCAACTCGTGACAACGCTCAATCTCCTCATAGTGTTAGTCAATCCAAAACAACAGTATTCCTCCTCAAATAGCCATTGATCAAACTCCGAGATGCAAGGTATTAATAGTGTAAGTCGTTATGAAATAATATGGTATGGTATGTATGGTATCATCGCATGTTGAAACGAGTGGGTATGTAGCAATAGCAAAAAACATAGAAAACCAAGCACATATACAGTTTAGAATCGCGTTTCTTCTCGCAAGCGACTCTTGGATCCCTGATGCTGGGGACCCATCATGCCACCCATGAAGATGGCACTCTCACGGCGTCTGTTGCTGGGTACAAAGCTTTGATCGTATGCTGCGGAGGCGCTGGCGAGATCCTCGTGTGAAGCTTGCAAGAAACGTCGGTCGTAGGCACTGCGTCCTTCGTTGGCTGAAGGTGGTCGGTACCCAATATCGTAAGCACCAGCTGGAGATTCGTAACCAGGCCTAGTAGCGCTTGAAGGAGGTGAGGCTCGCACTGGAGCATTGTTGACGAGAAGCGGAGGAGTCGGAGTAGATCGCTGTAGTTCTCGGACATTATCCTTCCGCATCTGCCCATGAGGAGATGAGCTACCAGATGTTGATGGGCGAGCAGGTAGATCGAATCGCGGCGGTGCTTCAAAGCGCTGCAACTCGGGTTCAGAAATAGGTGAAGGAAGCTCATAAACCTCAGGATCGACACCGAAAATTCCCTCGTAATTTTGGAGGAACATTGCGAAGACTGGTGCAGGTATGTTCAGGGTTGGCGAAAAGACAATGCCAACGTTGCGAACAGTCATCTTATTCATGTCCGCATTGTTGATAATCTTGATCAGGAAGCCGATCAGATACTTGAGGAGAGTGGCATTAGCTTGAGGGAGCCGGTGAACCAGTTCACCCAAAGCAGTCATCTTTTCGGCATGGTCCACAATCTCCATCGTTGTTAAGAACTCCATGTGCAAATCCCTTGTCAGTATTGTTGTTGGCAGTTCTCGCAAATACAATTTCAGCAGTGAGGCCACAGCATGAATGTCATAGTATTGACGGTCAGTCAACAAGTTGATATCCCCTTCGACATTGAACCGTTCTCGAAGTTGCTTAATAACCACGTTGGATCCACTGAGTCGAAAGATTCCTTCCTCAAGCACAGCATTCTTGGAATCCAAATACTGGATGCATCTGTAAACGACGGCAGGAAGCGGTACATTGACATCTGTAGGAGAACAAAATCGAACAGCTTCCGCCAGCGGTGCTCCAAAGGCTTGTCGCACAGGACCTTGGTAAGAGTTCTGTGGTGGGGTTGCATTAGCACCAACCTCGCTGCCACCAAACAAGGAATCTTGACCCTCTGATGAAGACCTAGTTTTGGGTCCAAAACCAAAGAAACTTCGCTTCCTCTGCTTCTTTTCATCAGGCGTCGGGCCATAGTTCGGTTTGTTTCCCCAAGCACCCAAGTCGGATATAGGCTGTGGATCCTTGGGTCCAGAAATAATCTTACTCTGAGATGAGGAAAAGCTCTCAAACCCATGGCTGTGATGTTGGTCAGGCATGCCACCTGAAGTCTTGGGTCGAGCAGGCCCTGAAACTTGGGGGGCATCTCCTGCTTGAGTCGAATCGTACCGGACGCCAACCAATGTATCCGAATCTGAGGGATGATGATATGGCTTCCCAGGGGGTTTTCGAACTTTACCTGCAGAGGGACGCTCTGTGGCTGTGGATGTACTTTGTGTTTGGCGATCCTGAACAGGTCCACCCCGGGATGGTGGAGGTTCAGAATCTTCAGGGTCACGATAATCAACCCATTGGAGAAGGGCATCCACCCAAAGATCCCGTTCCTTATCACTTTCAGCACAAAGAACATGTCTGAAGTGGCTGCTCGTGTCCTTCTTCTTCGGTTCCAGGATGAGGAAAGCATGGCGAAATTGGTTGTCCAGGTCATCACCGTTGGCTACACGCGCTGGTGACTGGTTGTCGTTATTCTGATTCTGCTTGCCAATCTGCGCCCCCTGTAGCTTAATTGTGCCCAAGTGCGCACCTCCAGGCACTTCAAAGTACTTGAGTAGAGGCCCATTGAGAACGAAATACCTTGCTTTCCAGCCACCAAAATTCTTGCCTTTCTTTGTTAGATAACCACTGCGACAAGGTCGCCCGTCAGGCCCGATCTTGTTGCCATTTATCTCGGAGCTCGAATCACCGATTGATACCGAGTCGTCTAGATTTGGTGGCAGAACATGAGTTGACAAATATTTGCAAAGTTCGACAGCTGTTTTTGTGTCAAAGGGAATGTCCAAAATGTCATCCATGAACTGCTCCAGGACCGTCCTACGGGCATCGAGCTTGGCCGGCGCATGCCCGCTGAACAGCGAACGTTCTGGAGCTCTGACTGTGTAGGATGTACATTGCTTGAGCCTTTGATCAAGTTTTGTCAACGAAGCCAAGTCTTTCTCCACTCTCCAAAGCTCGCCATTGTCCGATCGCGAGATGATAGCGAGAGTAAACACTGGGTCTTCTTCGAGTTGTGTGAGAGACATCATACTTGCTCGAGATGGTTTCATGCGTGATGATGCAACTGCAATTTTAATAGAGGGCAGAGCATTAGGCGGGAGCAGAAGATCTGGATATTCTTCTGTGACTAGGCCTTTAAAGACTTCTGTACGCTCGCTAGGGCTAGACATTCTGATGGATGGTTGATCAGGGTGGCTGATGGGTTCTTGCTGTACGGTGCGACTTTTGTGCGATACCGAGGTTTCTTCAGAGACGATGCTTTTGCCAGCTGCTCGAGCTGGTGCTGGGGCTGGAGTTGCTAAAGGGGTGTTTGGTGGTAATGGAATTGGTTGACGAGGCGGTCGCGGGGACAATGGCGCAGCCTGAAAATTCATCGACCTTGGAGACAAAGGCGGCGAGTTGAAGTTTGAAGGCCGAGGGCTTGCAGGGAGACCGGGACTTAACAATGGCGCAGGGATTTCCCTCGTCTTTGTTGCGCTGAGCATTTCACCGAGTGAGGCTGTAGCGAGCTCCTGCGCAGGAGCCTGGGGCATTTGAATCGGAGATCCAGGTTGACTGGACTTGCTTGACCTGCTCTTTTTAGATGCACTGCGCGCAGCCGCTTCCTTGAAAGCAATAATCTCTCGGTCTCGATCGTCTTCTTCTCGAGTTCTTCGCCGACCCCGTCGATCGTGAACAATTTCATCAACTTCCAGTATATCGTCAAAATCGGACTCAGTCTCTCCACCCTCCGGAGATGGGCTCAGCTGCGTCCTCATTTCTTGCTTCAACTTCAGGGGTGCTGGAGGTGGCTTCCTCGGTGGCGGCACCGGAAACTTGGATAGTCCTTCGTCAGGTTGGGGAGTAGCCTCGAGAACCGAGACTGTAGGAAGGTGGTTTACCGGTGGCTTGGGTGGTGGCATTTTGGGCGGTTCACTGGGGAGGCTACGCGATGGAGGGATGGCGACATTGTAGGGAATCTCTTTCAGAGGCTCATCAACCTTCTCCTTCCTTGTCTCCTCAGCGGCCCGTTCTTCAGCCTCATGATCGTACTTGTCTAAAGCGTGGTCTTGCGGTTTAGGCATGGCATGTGCAGGGTTCAAGAGTTCGCCCACAGCTGAATGAGGTGCGCTGGGCTGATCTGCCGGAGGAGTAATGGGATAAGGCGCTATTGTAATATCGATCGGCGAATTTCGAGGACTTTCGGCTTCGAGGACTGGTGACTCTGGTGTGGTTTGCTCCTTAGCTCGTTCAGTATCGACTCGTGAAAGCGAAGGCACAGGCACTTCAACGGCTTCTTTGGTATTCTCTTGAGGTGACACCGAAGCAGAGGAAAGTGAAATGACTTCTTTTAGCTTCTTCCTATACTTTTCCTTATCCTTCAAAGCCCTTTCCAAGTCCTTGTTAAGGCCGAGAATCATGGCCCGTTGCTTGTCCACTAGACGCCATAACTGGCTGTTCTGCTGTGACTGGGAGTGTTTCTCTTTCAGCAAGTACTGGATAAGGGTCTCGGGGCTGCCTGCTGTCTTAATAAGGTGAGCAATCTCTGAAGGTCCATGTGGACCATCTTGACTCCCAGTTGTGCCTGATTTGGTGGATATTGCTGAAATCGCCGAGTCAATAGACGAATTCCGGGCGACTCCTTTCGAAGCTTCAGCCTGGGCCGCAGAGATCGGGCCCGCCATGGCCGGTTTTTTAGTTGAGTCGGAGCCTGGAACAGGCTTTGAAGTTATGGGCTCGGAGACGGTTCGCAAAACATTCGTACTGCCCGCATAGCCCTGTCTATTAGAATGTTAGTCTACAGCGGCAACGCCTGGCAAGTCGTGGTGATTGCACCCAATAACCACTTATAATAGACAAACCTAGGGCTGTGAGGCTCTGGGGATCCTTCGTCTGAGGAATCGCTGTAGAATGAGGTCTGCTTAACAAGACTCGATTTGTTCTCAAGTTCTCGATTAGCTCGATTTGTCGGCGTTGGGGTAATCCGAGTCGGGAAAGCGGCGGTTCGCGGACTGGGACTTTCTTGTCCGTAAGAGAAGTTGGCGAAGGTCGCGAGCGGACTTGAAATAGCTGGTCGTGGGGATCTAGAGATCGCAGTGTGTTAGAGGTGGTGCATCGAAAGGTTCCACAGCAAAGCGCAATATGGTCCCGGGTTGGGGGGAATGATGATAGCACGAAGTACAATGGAGACCTCGCACAACGTTCAACCCGGGCGAGTAAGAAAGATAATCGCTGGTTAAAAGAACGGCCAAGTAGTAAAGAACTGTGGAGGGGAGAGATTGTGAGAGACAGAAGGGGGCCAAGAAGAAGCCTGGGGCAGATGGCCAGGGGGGGTGTGTGGAGATGACCCAAGGAGAGCAAGCAACCAGAGATAGCTTGGAGTTGGGATGAATTTGCTGAAGACAGGTACATTATGTATGCTTACCGTGGACTCGACAATGACAATGGACCAAGGGATGGTACACTTGGACTCGGACGAATGATGCGACCAACCGTAGGACTATCGTCAACGGGGACTTCGTAGGGAGATCGAGCCCTGTTAAGGAGGTTTTGATCGGATGATGAAGTCGCTTCCACTGGAGTGGTGATGGAGTTGGATCTGGAGGCAGTAGAGGCAGCAGAAGCTTCTGCACTCTGGAGCGCAAGCTGTGGCATGGTGCACTGGGCTCCCTTGCGGTGTCATGCACCGGAAGGCATCAGCCAATGGGTCGCAGGTATCACAGCGTACTGTACCAGGCGCGAAGTGCTGATGTGAGGTAAGTGAGGCGTTTCGAGATGCTGGTTGCTGCGGTGGGAACAGTCCGAGCCCCAACGTTACATGCAGCTGTAACCGCGTTATAGCGGAGTTCAAGCCAGCGTGAGACGGTACAGTAGCGTCTAGTATGAAGAACAGGACAAGAAAACGGCAGCGGAGGATGGATACGGGTATAATACAGCTGGCAGTAAGAGAGTTTTCGGTAGGTGTGGAGTGTCGTTTAACTGGGGAGACGTGGTAGAGAGTTGAAGCGAACGACTGGGAAACCTGGAAAGTCGTCGCAAAAGGTGGATGCCGGGCTGCCCTGTACGAGACAATATACCTTGCCTTGGGAACTGAGCGACGGCGGCTGTCGGCAGGGAACGTCGTTTGCGGAGAAAGACTGGTCGGGTGAGCAAATTGTCAAGCGAATGCGGTACTCGCTCGAACGTGTGTGCGCCGGCGCGTTCCAATAATTACTATTAACAAGAAAGAAAGCAAGGGAACCGAGTAATGCGAAGAGGTAAAAGGAGGTACGGATACTAATGAATATTGAGAAATGATTTGAGGGGGAGATTTGCTGATTTGATGGCCTACCTACTATCGACGAAAAGTGAGGTACCACCCCTCGTAAATCCTAATATGGAAAGGGGGGCGGGAAAAACGGCGGGAAACGGTCGTGATTATCGGCTTACTTGAATCAGTGACCTGAGAGTTTTAACTACAAGAGGCACCTAACAAAGCTTAGCACTAGCTACACGACGTTCACTCTAGCTTAACATATTTTGTTCAATTTGAGTAACTACTCTTGTCTCTACTACACGCAAGATCGAGTCAGGTAAACCAACATCCAGCGCTACTGATACTGACATGCCCACTTCTAAAGGCTTTGGCCAGGTGCACGAAGGTGCCTCCAACCCGGAGGACTACATCCTTGGAGAAGCTTACAAGGATCAAGGGACCCCTTTACCTCAACACAAGATGATGGATGCCCTTGCACCTCGCACAGACTCTACGTACACAAAGCTCAAGGCGCTTATCATACATACTGGTATCATGCCTAGATGCTGGTAATGTCACGTAGTTAACTAACTGTATCTGCAGTACGAATACAAACAGATCTTGCCACCATATATTCAAATGGATGTTTCAATGCATGCTGGATAAAGAGAATCGGTGTGATAAGGGGTGCCTCGCCGGCTCCCCCACTAAGGGCCACTAATAGTAAACGAAGCACGCGAGGCTTCCCCCCTGCCCACTCGAAATCGACAATCGTACCTCACTAGAAGAAGTCACTCAAGCGTCCACTTTATAGCTGTGGGTGATGCCAGTCCAGTAGATTGTGTCAGGGTTCAATTACTGGGACTGGGACTGAGTCGGTTCCATTGATAAAGAGCGGCGGCTGTTGCGGGGAATAATTTCGATATTTGTTTTTTTATCGTCATGATGCTTGGAGGGCAGTATAGGTCTAAAACTAATTGCAAGTCCAACAAGAGCCCCGAGGAACATTCGTTGTTTCATTTGAAACGGGAGCTTGGAAGATCTAGAATCCAAATTAGCCACCTTCCATACCAAATGCTCAAAATACTTTGTTTTAGGCTGCAACACGACTGGTACGCAAACTGACACGGACAGCGGGACGTTGTGAGAATTTACTATCCCGTCCCCGTTGACAATAACGTTACGATTTAGTGCCAAAGCTTAGGTTCACGCGGCAGTTCAGCCAGGGGTTTCTTATTGTAAGCTTTCCTCAAGGAATTGGGGTCCAGAATCCCGGATGCGAGGGAGCTCTAGAGGTTTGCCTATTCAAAGTTCAAACCTACCTAGACTCGGCATTATAACCCCAAGTTCTTGGTGGGATCTCAGGACTTAGGGTGGCTCTTCAACTTGAAATCCCTTTGTTTTGTAGTTTAATCTTGTGACATTATATGGTCTCAACTAGCGTGGCTGCTATATTTGTTCGCATACTTGACATCACCTCTTACTATCTTTGTGCTGGAAATCATTACAGACCTTTTCCTCGAAAGACCATCACAGTCTGTAAGTGGGCTCTTTCCCAAAGCAATCACGAGGGCAAGGGCCCCTAGAAACCTCAGTGACGGTGTTCCAATCAGAGCCGCAGTGGCTATTGTCACGTTTGATCCTAGTTCCCAATGATTCGCAGCACTTTACCGGATACAGCACGGTCAAACAACCCATTCCAGGGATTCCAGCTTGGGATGGGTAGTTGAGCCTAACCATTCTTGTCTGGCCCTTGGGGGGGGAGACACACAAGACTGGCTTACACCAAAATCCACTGATCTACCACCAAATCCAGTCTCGTGTTTTATTTCCCCCCTAGTCTGGTCATGAAGGGTGGGCGGCCGGAAGATTTCTGAGGTGCTTTGGGTCCTCGGTAAAAGACACACAACCTGGACAAGCTAGGAAAAGAACAGATGGGACCATGTTCTGGATGGAATGGAGTGACTAGAGTGAATGAGCTGAGGACCACCAGGTTCCACCTCAGGATGTTGATACCTATACTAATAGCAAATATTGTTGTTGATTGTTGATCGTCATACGGAGTATTCTCACAAGTGATTGCCCTGCACGTTTCACAACTTGTCGTCAATCACTACGCGTCTCGCTTATGCTCTGATATGTCCAAAAACAGAAGGTATGGTCAATAGAAAAGCACAGGTGCACGTGTCCCACCCTCAGTTGATATCCATTCTATCTGCGTTATGCAGGTACAATCTGGCCATCTCAAGTGGTCCGGACTCCGAAGATCCATCTGTTATCACTCGGCCGTCTTATTAGAACCCTGTCAGCACCACCAGCGTTAACCGCCCGCCAAATAAGAAGCACTGACCAAACTGCTTGGCGGGTGACACAAAGCAAGCCTCGGATCGATCTCTTAGACTCTTACCAAGGAGCGAATCATGCCGGCTCTGTTTGGGATCTCAAGGAGAAACGCAAGGCGCCTCGGGCTAGCATAGCTTGTAACAATGGGGACTCGAAATTATTCTTAGCTATCTGCCTTCATTTGTCCAATGTTTGGTATGACCACCCACACTTCAGCGCGTATTCGAGGCAAACACAACAGCCATCTGACAGATTTACTGCAAGCCACCCCGAAGTATCACATCCAGGAAGAACAGTTCGTCCTTGCTTTCGGTGCCATTCCATAAGACATATCTTCAACTCATGCCAGTCCAACACTCCTTGCAGCCTTAGGGACTGAGACAGTTCGTCAGCCCTCGCCGCAGGGGATGTCCCTCCACACTAAAACTCGAAATCATTCCGTGTAGCTGGTTTATCGCGCAATTGTCATGTATGTACTCCGTAAGTAAGGCAAGACAGCCAGATGAGGCTTGGAAGTATCAATATCTCGCGCCCCTGAACCGTATCGTTGGTACCTATGTATCCGATCTACCAAGATTCGCCCCGAACAATGGCTTTTCTCACGGAAAGACACCGACTTCTTCATAAATCCGGTTCCTCGCCTGGCTCAATTCCTCAAACCCAACGTACAGATAGCCCATTGAACGAAATGACAAGGTTGGTCACTGGAGTATGGCAGAGAATGATGAATGGTTGGATTGTCTGAAGGGTCTAGATACATACAAAGGGGATAGACCGTTTGTAAACTATTAACATGCAGAGCCTAAAGGTCGCACATTCCTTCAGTATGGGCCGAACAAAATTATGCAAACAGTTACCTTCTTCTGGGAAGAGAGGAGATAGTATGATACACACTTGGTAGTACCTGAAACTGGGTAGTGTCGGCAAAAGCGGTGTGATTTGGAAAAGTGATAAGAGTCCTCATTTGTTCATTACGGATTGGACAGCTCAGGACTTCCATGGATCTGAAAACTGTGTTACCAGTGCCGAACTCCTTTAATTATGCATACTGCGTATGCTTCGGACACCATGGCAGCATGGTACATTGGCTAGATAGGTGATGGATACTCCCCACTACTCTCATCCCTTGTAAACCGGTGATTTCGATCATCATGATTCCGCCCGCAACGCATGAGACAGTTTTTGTGCCAATTCTCTGCATTACATCGCCTTGGTGCCCTTTCCCTATTGCCTGTTGTGTTTAATGCCCAGCTCCACATAACCTTATTGATTCCCAAGCTTGATTGATCCTATCGTTACAGGGTAGGGTTGAGGAAATACATCTCGAGTCCGTCGGGAACTACATAGGAATTTATTCATCCAGGTACTTATGTAGGGTATTTCAGTGGCAACGATGGATGTTGTAATGTTTTTCTTTTGTCTTTTGCAGATGTATATTTGGGCACATAATATTAGTTTGGGCGTGTTATAACTATTCGGGTTTGGATTCAGACGCCATAGATCAGCCGATCATCAGGGAAACAGTATGTCACCCACCGTACGTTCAGGAGTTTAAGAGCGTATTTCCCACTCAGGCTGTGTGAGTAGTCTATAGGCTCGTGCCTGGCATTGAATCCAGACTATCTTGACCTTTCATCCTCCCAAGGAGCTTGACCTCGGTAGGTAATATAAAAATGAAGAGAGTAACTAAAATATGCTAACTCACCTAAGTGTTTTTATTCATTAGAATAGGAACCCTAAGTTTTCTTGCCTCCCCTTGCTAGACACAATGACTATAATATGGGATTATGAGACTGTTTCGACCCCAGACAGCTTGTTTTAATATGATACTTGTTATTCACGGAGTCTCGTACTAGTAGATTCCATTATTAAGCTACTACAAACAGGTGTAACTCGGTTTGGATACTCGGCTCCCATAGTTCAATCGATATCACAAGAGAGAGAAGCATGAACTCAGTTGAGAGTAGAAACGGGTTAGGCGGGTCAACTTGTAACGGCGAAAGAACAAGTGAGGTGCTTAGTAAATAGAAGACAATAATTGTTTCGGGTTTCTCGCCCCACGCATGAGCCTAGCAGCTGACAAGACAGATGTTCTGACACTGGATGCGTTGGCCCAGGTGTTTGTCAGAAGCTTGTTTACATTTTCAGATAAGTAAAGATGGCCTATATAGATGACTTAACTGTTGTGATGTATGTACCTGTTACAGGCCACTTCCTCTAACCGAGGTCGTGGCAGACCTTTGGTATAGCTGTCAACAAGCTATATCAGCCAATCAGATCACGTAACATTAACCGAGCATATCAGAGATATAGATTTCCAGTAAACAATGCCAGAACTTACCTTCAACCAGTTCAGTGCTGTTGGGTATACTCTTGAATAAACTCAAATGCTGGACCTGCTAATAGGTAAAGCCTTGGATCTTAATCTAAGTCGGTGAATTTTTTTCTATCCTGCTCCATTTTGAATTCTTCCGCTTAACCACCATGTATTAATATATTTCCACTTTACACTGTCATATTTAAAACCCACTGTTCAATGGTTTCCGTACTAGCTGATAATTTACTATAATACCAATCCGCTATAACGATCAACACAACAGAGCCTACAGTAGAACGGAGTAGCGGGAATAAGGTTATTATTACTATTATAGCTAGGATAGAAGAGAAAACTTAAAATCTTAATTCTAAATAATAAAAAAACTTAAGTAAACTTATTTAAATTTAATATTCTTTTACTAAGTTTTTTTTTAATACTTTAATTATATTAATA